>JAFEMH010004304.1:150000-216838 GCA_022495995.1 Adenophora triphylla var. japonica | reverse complement strand
TACGCCTCGTGTGGTTCCGTACCCACGATCCGAAAGTTGTCCAAATATCGCTCTCGCATCCGAGACGATAACTTGGGAAAAGGAGCCATGTCGGAAGGTGAAGAAAACCTTAAGAAATGGAAAAGAACTCAAATGTAATGAGCAAAGCAATGCGCGGTTCTTACAAATTGCAAAGCTGAATCGCAATTTAAAGAATGCGGAAATTCATTTCTAGTCCGTGGGACTCCTCTGCATAGCTGACTTGTCAACTCTGCGGCCAGTACCTTAAAAGTTGGAAACATTTCCAAACCATGCCCTCGTTTCACTCTTATGAAATCTCGCGTGCTCGCCCGATTTCATTTAACCAATGTCAATATCCCTTCCGCCCCGGGCTCGTGCAAAGCAGCAAATAATTAAAAATTAGTGCATACATGCTTAATTTTTGACCCGTTCAATTTTTAATGCATTTCTCCTTTTTATTTATTTTTGATTAACCTATTTGCTTATTTGCCGAAAATAACGAAGGTGATCACGGAATAAATATGCGAAGTACGAGTTCCGCCCCACGGCGCCTTTTTGCAAATACATTTCAAATCAAAATTTGTTCTCGACAAATACATGCATTTTGTCTAAACAAAATAGTAAAGAAAGAAAGCGTAAAAAGGGACTACTCGGAGTCTGCTCGTCATCCGTACACTCGACGTCTTGCCCGCCGCCGGATCGTTGCAAACAGGAACTCGCCGAACTCCTCAGTAGGGAATAGGCAAAGGGCCTCCTCGGAGTACGCGAACTCGAGGACTCCTCTCGCGCCCCCGAGTGCGCGAGAAGAAGGAGCTCCAAACCAAACTGCCCGCCCGCGAACCTGCTAAACCCCCGCAGTGAAGTCCTCCCCACCGGTTTGTGGGAGCGGGCGAACCCCTCGGCCTAGACGACCCCCGATCGCGAGACGTCCACGCTCCTCCGGAACCGCACCGCATGAACTCCACGAGCCTCCCGGCGTGGCGGACCACCGTCCACTCAAAGCCTCATGGCCTCATTGTACGTACGGCCGGATACCTGCGAACCGGGAAAATCATCGAAGCGAACAAAGTACGGATGCATCATGTGCGAGAATGCTACTATCAAATGCATAAAATCAGAAAAGATGCTCACCGAAGCATTGGGGTCCGCCCGTATCGTGGTCTCGGCTCCGCCGGAGCGGGATCACAAGTCGCTGCGCGAACCGTCTGGCCCCTCGTACGCTAGCCTAGCTCGCGGGATAGGAAAATGTCGAGGACCTCCAGGGACCTCGCCCTCCCTATGCCGCACTGCGGGCTCCTCAGCCTCATCTCAAGAAGACATCATAAGCGGCTCCCGCTATGATGTACTCGGTGAAGTACACACCGAAGGTATCCCTCGGCTCATCCGTCGGCATCTCCCGGGATGCTGCATGTCTGAAGGAGGATCCACCGGCACCAAAGGAAGGGACCCCGGCCTATCTTTGACAGAGTCACCCTCTCCCCCAGATACATGGCGTCGCGGTTGAAGTCCCACCGGGAGCTTCCGCCGCCGTGTAGTCTCGCTGGAAATCTGCACCGCGACATGATCAAACCTCGCTTCCACTGTGTCGGCCTGGATCCTCTCGGAGAACTCCGGGTTCGCCCGCGAGATATCTCTCGTACGACACTCGAGTGCCAACCCTCGAAGAGACCGCCTCTTCGCTCTTCTTCTCCACGCTAAACCAAGGGGCAGGAACAGTGGGACTCGGCACGGCTCCTTGACGTCCCAAGCTGCGTCTTGAACACCTCGTAGCACCGCACCCGCCAAGAGAATGGAAAGTTATGTCGCCTACAAGTGTGTATACATACGAGTACATAAAAGAGGCAAGAAAGAGAAAAAGCACGTAAACTTACATCCAAGACAGGCGTGAAGGCCTAAATGTGTGCTCCTCTCCCCCGCGAGAACTCGTCCAAAGAGTGGTAGAGCTCGGCCACCCACCTCCCCCACGCAAACCCTCACGGCATCCGAGATGCGTCGCCGACCCGAGCAGAGGGAAGTGACAAGACGTGTCGGAAGTCGGGAACAAGGTCGGCCGACGCGCAAACCAAAGGAACCCTCGAGCTGGGACGCTCCGCGGTCCATCCTCAAAGACCCGGCCCGGATAATCGGCGACGCCCGCCTCAAGCTGACGCTCCATCGGCTGTACCGAATGCCTAAGCCCCCGGCATCGGTAATATCAAAACTCGCAGCCTGCATAACCGCTCCGGGTGTAACCATCAACCCACACTAGCGCGTTGCCATAAGTCGCAACCCAGGCCGATAGCGACAAAATCCGTGAGTCACCGTCGCCTCCCCATCTCGAAATGGAAAGTGTGGGTCGTATCCCACCGCACTCGCTCAGTAGCGACATACATGGACACGCCCCTCGGCGTATCACCTGTCGCAGTGTTTGCCAAGATCGATAAACCCGTACCACTCGAGTCAATCACCAGCTGTGTCGTGGACTCCTCTCTCTCCCTCTCGGGCCACATCCGGATAAGGCCCCACAATACCAGCACCGCCTCAAAGGCACCCCGACTCTTCTGGTTGTGGGTATCAACCATCCCTGTCCCCTGCAGACAAACAAGACAGAAGCAACGTCAACAAAATGCACCAACGCATGTCAAAAGGATGCAATGCAGATACGGTTCTCATTCATTTCCTGCGAACTTTCAAAATCACTTCGAAAACTCCGTCGAATCCGGAACTTTCAAAATCATTTCGAAAACTCCGTCGAATCCGGAACTTTCAAAATCATTTCGAAAACTCCGTCGAATCCGGAACTTTCAAAATCTTTCGAAAAACTCCGTCGAATCCGGAACTTTCAAAAACATTTCGAAAACTCCGTCGAATCCGGAACTTTCAAAATCTTTCGAAAAACTCCGTCGAATCTGTAAGTGCTCCAATTTGAGTTGGTAGCTTTTTCGTTAGAAAGTTAACGAAAGTTTTAACATTTCTAACATTTCTAACAATCTCTAACCTTTCTAACCAAGCAAGGGTAGGTTAGGGTTTGCTATTTAAAGTTAAACCAAAAAAGGAATCCAAAAGCAAAAAGAATTAAGAAAATCCCAAACAAAGCAAGTTGAAAAACAATTTCGCCGATATTTTGAAAAATATTCTTCTGCTCAAAGCCCGGAGCAAAGATTTAATGCACTGTGCACGTTTTACTGTGGACCTCCGCGCGGACATCTTTGAGTTTTCAGAGGGCCTATAAATTAAACCCTCATCTCGCCTTACGGGGACAACTTACTCACAAAGAACGAAGTTACGGCGAATATAGAGAGAAAACAGTGGGAATCCTTAGATTGCCACCATTTTCTCTTGAATCTTTCCCAATCAAATACCAAACACACCAAACCTTGATACTCCTCAAGCCAAACACCAAATCTTGATACTCCTCAAGTCAAATTCCAAGCCTAGGAAGATAGGGTGTCACCATTGGTAAAGCCCTCCTTCTCAAAACCCTAAAATTCTCTTTTGATCTCTTGATCATCTTGTTCTTCTTACTTTGACTTATTTTATGTCTAGTTTAACTTGAGTTTTGACCTAAGATGGTCATCTTGAAGTTCATCTTCATGAATGACCATCTCAAGTGGTCCACATTTTAGATCTTTAGTCAATTCTTTCTCCTTGGTTTCATCTTTACAAAACCCCCTTTCCCTTTGCAAAGGACATGTTTCAACCCCATAAATTCCCCAAGGATGACTTGAATATGATAACCACTTAACAAAAGGTAGTGGTATCAAGTCTAGGGATGAAAATGGGGTGAACATAGATGCAAATCCCCCAAAAATCACATTTTCCCTCAAGAACATCTTGCTGTCCAGTAGCATTGTTCTGAGACCTCAGTCCATTTTCCTATTTTTTGGACCAAGTAAAACTTGGAATTAGATGTTGACTACAAAACACTTTTTGTAGCCAACATCCAGAGCTTTCCAGAAATATTTTTATTTTATTTTTTGAGTGAGTAAAACTCCTTTTTTCAATTTTTCTTTTAGAGGCCAGTTCATCAGCTTCTGGAAATCCAGATTTCACATTTGAGATTTCCAGAAGGTTTTGACCCCTCAAATTACTTCCAAAATGGAAAGTTCCTTTGCATAAACCCTATTTAGGGTGTTTTGAGCAACTTTAATTCTCGGACTTTCCCCAGATTCTGAAGTTTTGAAGCCTTTAAGTCCATTTCAAAGTCAAGGGTCAACTGCCTTCTTTCATTCTGGCAGAATGGCTCTTCAAATCCAAAAATCTTTTGAGTGCCAAGACTCGACCCAAAAATCATACCAAAAATCTTGGGGATTTTTCAAAGTCTTATAAAGAGTTCCCCATTTTTTTTTTCTCAGTTTCAACTCATTTTGGTCAAAACACACACACCCACACACCCCCACACACACACAACAAAAGGATTTCAAATGTTTGGAAGACTCGTTTTACGAGGCGCGTCGGGTGTACACTAACGTCCTTCCCGACGCGTAACATGACCTCCGAACCTAAATCTCTGATCTCCTCGGGCTTTTTTCAAAGTTTTGGCCCTCAAAATAAAAATGGCGTGGCGACTCCGTTTGATTTTCAAAAAAAATCGGGTACATCACAGAATCCGGAACTTTCAAAATCATTTCGAAAACTCCGTCGAATCCGGAACTTTCAAAATCTTTCGAAAACTCCGTCGAATCCGGAACTTTCAAATTCTTTCGAATTTTTCAAAAATCTCGCTCCGTCCCGAATTAAAGCTACTTTAATTTTGGAAAATGCATTTAGACATGGAATTTTGCAACCAAAATTTTTATGTCATCTACCCATGATGTCAATTGAACTACGTCCTAGTCAATTTCGACAACGATTCATAGCAAAGTCAAAAGCCCCAAATCGGGCACCAAAATCCCTAAGTAAATTCCTAACAAATTTCTAACATTTAAAGAATGCACATTCTTGAAATTAATGGAATTTGTAGGGAACTTACTTGTCTTTCGATCCCATCCTTGGAGTTGTGTCTATCCCTCGCCGGATAAAACTCCGCCGGATTCAATGGAAGAGTGGTGGTTCGAATGGTCCGAACCAATCGAGTTCTCTCGTTGTCGGTCCTTCCATGGCGAGCCATTGGTCCTCCTTCACCCTCCATAGCGATTTTCCCTCACAAATTCGAGCAAACCTTGCAATTTGGGTTGGATTTTTTCTCTCCTTTCTCTCCTCTCTCGCCGGCAACAATGGAAGAAATGGCCATTTTCTTCCCCAGCCTCGGCATTTAAAAGGTTTCTGGAAAAACAGTAAAAGTCCGACCGGACTCTTACTGCACCAGAATAATTTTTGCCCCTTTTGCCCCTCAGCTTTTGGCAATTCCAATTTTACCACTTTTGGCCCCGAAAGTGTAAAATTTCCCGATTAGACATTTCTAACGCCCTATCCCCCGAGGATAATTCTCGGTTAGTTTTCACTAACGCCGTCTCCGCACGTTAAATTCTCAGTTAGTTTTCACTAACGCTCGTCTCCAGACGCTAAATTCCCAGTTAGTCCTCACTAACGCTCGTCTCCAGACGTTAAATTCCCAGTTAGTTTTCACTAACGCTCGTCTCCAGACGTTAAATTCCCAGTTAGTTCTCACTAACGCTCGTCTCCAGACGTTAAATTCCCAGTTAGTTTTCACTAACGCTCGTCTCCAGACGTTAAATTCTAGGTTAATTTTCACTAACGCTCGTCTCCAGACGTTAAATTCCCTGTTAGTTCTCACTGCGCTCGTCTCCCGACGTTAAATTCGATCCGAGTTGACGTTTGACATTCAAACGTTCAACCATGTCTCCGGACATTTCAGTTACGATTCCGTCTCCCGACGTTAAAATTTAAATGGTCCTCACCATTAAACTCTCAATCGCGACCTTTCACGGTCCGATTCCAATTCGCGACCTTTCACGGTCCGATTTCAAACTCTTATTCGCGACCTTTCACGGTCCGATTTCAAACAGTTGATCCCGACCTTCGCGGTCCGACCTCCACTCTCTTATCGAGACCTCAATCATCTCCGGCAACAGCAATAAGCCCGAACCCCAAGGTACGAACGCCTTGCAAACAGTCATCACCGACAACAGCAATAAGCCCGAACCCCAAGGTACGAACGCCTTGCAAACAGTCATCACCGGCAACAGCAATAAGCCCGAACCCCAAGGTACGAACGCCTTGCAAATCATCATTTCCGGCAACAGCAATAAGCCCGAACCCCAAGGTACGAACGCCTTGCAAATAGTCATCACCGGCAACAGCAATAAGCCCGAACCCCAAGGTACGAACGCCTTGCAAACAAATACCTCGGGCCAAGCGTAACAAAGAATAAGCCCGAACCCCAAGGTACGAACGCCTTGCAACAATCCCTCTTCGGCCATCCAAGTAAGCCCGAACGCTCATCCCCAGCAGGATAAACCTGGCAACAGCAATAAGCCCAGCACCCAAGGCACGAATGCCTTCATCACAGGATAAATGTATCCTTGCAACTCCGGTTTGAGGCGCCACATGCCCTCGAAGGTTTCAGAAGCCCCAGGTTCAGACGCCTCCTAACAGTCTCCATTCAGGTACAGGTACCTCGCGAATGGTCTCATCCAGGTTTAGACGCCTACTAACAGTCTCGCTCAGGTCAAGGTCCCCATGCGCGGCCCTTGCCCCTTTTCGAACTACGATCGGCTTGATTCCCGCTCGGGATACGTAGGAATCCTTTTCGCTAAGGGCCCAGCCAGCCGACCGCCCAGGTCTCTTTCAAAGTAAGGCATCCCGATTTGGATCCTTATCTTTTCGACGACCCCACTTCCTTCGAAAGTGACGTCGCCGAGGGGCTAACTGTAAGTACCCAAATCCGGATCGTCCAAATCCGTCAGAAAGTTAACCGAAATCCGTTAACTGGCCCGCTCCAGTGTTAACCGGAACTCGTTAAACTCCCCGTTCTTTGTGCCAACGAGACGTCCGGGATCGCCGTGCATCCCGACGTCGTACCGTACTTAGCACGTGACATCTCACGTAAAAGTATGGCTTTCCCTGAAAAACGCATTTTCCGGCATTTTCCGGGGGCGTTTCGGACATTTCCCGGACTGTTATTTTAAAAAACGGACAAAACTGGGACCGGGGAACGAACTCCCACACTTCTGGTGAGTCACAGGACACGTGTCCTGTATGCCACCTCCCTCTAGTCACTCGTCAATCACAAATCAAGGCCAAAAGACCAAAATACCCCTGGTTTGCAAGCCAAGTCCGGCCGGACTCACTGTGTGCAATTTTCTGAAATTGCCAAGAAGTCCCCGCATTTCCAAAATTCCCAAAACCCATGAAATTCAGTCCAAGTCCGGCCGGACTCCTACTGCAATTTTCACCCTATAAATAGAAGTTGCTGTCAAAGGCAAAAAAGAGGATTTTTTTTTACCAAAAAATCACATACCCCACGGTGAAACTGGTTTCCACCCCTCTCGAGCTCCCGTTTTGTCTCGATTCGCGTGAAACCTTCGTATTTCGATCAAATACGCACCCTACAACTTCGAAACAACCTTTCGAATAACTTTCCGTGTCCCGTGCACACCTCCCGAGCCAAAGGAGTCGACCCTAGCCATAGGTACAACTCCCTCTCTCTGAATCTTCCGTTCCGTCTCGGTTTACGCGCCAGTCGCTATAACTGTTTCGAACGTCATTGTCAAAATGTAGACGCCTCCGTCTAACGGGGTCCGATACGTTTTAGCCCCTCGATCCTCTTCTCTTTCCGTAAGAGAAGTAATCACGGGTTAAAACGGCGTTCCGACCCCGTTCCGTTTACTTTCACGTCATTTACAATTCCGAGCCGTTTGGCCTCGTTGATCGTCATTTACAATTCCGAGCCGTTTGGCCTCGTTGATCGTCATTTACACTTCCGAGCCGTTTGGCCTCGTTGATTGTCATTTACACTTCCGAGCCGTTTGGCCTCGTTGATCGTCATTTACAATTCCGGATCGTTTGATTCCGTTGACACCGCTTTAAATACTGTCATTTACAAGTCCGATCCGTTTGGATTGTGATAGTATTTACTTTTCAAAAGTCCGAGTCGCAACCCGATTCGTTGATCGCATATCATTTAATACGCATTTTTCCCGTAAAAATCGTTAACAATGTAATGCCCGGTTCAAAACCGGAGTTCGTCCGTCGAACTCTCTTTCAAAACGCGAAATGACGTTCGGCCTCCGAACGCTCGTCTTCAAACTCAAAGCCGCCATTTGACACTTAAAATCATTTAATACGCATTTTTCTCGTAAAAATCGTTAACAATGACTCGTACGGTTCAAAGTCGACGTTTGCCACGCAAACGCTCATTTCAAACTCAAAGTCGACGTTTGCCACGCAAACGCTCATTTCAAACTCAAAGTCGACGTTTGCCACGCAAACGCTCATTTCAAACTCAAAGTCGACGTTTGCCACGCAAACGCTCATTTCAAACTCAAAGTCGACGTTTGCCACGCAAACGCTCATTTCAACTCAAAGTCGACGTTTGCCACGCAAACGCTCATTTTAACTCAAAGTCGACGTTTGCCACGCAAACGCTCATTTCAAACTCAAAACCGACGTTTGTCATTCAAACGCTCGTCTTTTCAAACAAAGTCACCTAATCAACGTTTGTCACTCCAACCAAGATTAAGCTTGTCATTCAAGCCCCCATTTCAAAAGACACACACACACACACACGATTTCGAGAAAGGTAGAAAGACTCGTCATGCGAGGCGTTTCGGGCGATCTCGTAATACTCTACCCGAAACGTAACGTGACCTCCAAACCTAACAATCTCTGGTACTAAAAAGCTTTTTACTCGTTTTTGCTGCCAATAAAAATGATCCCCGTTTTCAAAGCCTTTTCCTAAGTTTTTGCTACCAATAAAAACGACACCTTTTCGCAATAGCCGTTTCTCAACGTTTGGGCTCAAAATACAAAACCGCGTGGCGACTCCTCATTCTGCTCCTTCCCGTGAAGCGAGGTCTCAGACACCAACCCCCCGCGAAAGACAACCGCCTTTTCCGCCGCCCCGCGCGCGAAAAAGATCGGGTAATTTCAGGTGGTCATTTCCTATGTCGGAAGCTGACTCTGCCTTACGGGGAAGACTTTCACAGATGTTTTCGGGGTGGCTGCCGGAAGCGTTCCCGAGGTTGATCTGACTTGTAGCAGGGTGAGGAGCTTGGTCTCCTTCGCTGTTGCCCTTGGCCTTGGCGGCGTTTGCGGGTATAAGCTTGACTGACGGCACGGGCCGGTTGCCACTGGGCCTGGTACTCGGAAGTAGGGATGAGCTCTGAGCTCGCTTGGCCAATGCCTCGTTTACCATGAGCAGGCAGTCATTGAGGGTGACCTTGGTGTTACAGAATCTGATAACAAGGACGGGATCCTTGGCTTCATCAGGATATCTCGGAATAGATGATATTGACGAAGTCGTCGTCATTCACTTGATCGAGGGATTCCTCGTTGCGTGAATCACGTGCTTCCAATTGTCGGATAGTCGCTGTACTGGACGTTGAGCTTGACAATTTCCATGGTATTGGAACCTTGATCGTAGGTGACCTGATCGGAAGGAGTTCCGTCCTCAAACCGAGCATGTGAATGCAGAGGTGCGCTTGCGGGCCGCGCGTCCTCGACTCGGAGAGTCCAGATTCATCATCATCCGACCGTTCAATCCGGGTGTAGGGACGTATTGCGTCCGGTTTGCGTTCTTTGGAGCAGCTAGGAAAACATCATGCTCTTCGTTGGAGAAGAGGGGTGCAGCGGGTAGTTCCTCGTGGAGGACATCCCATACAACTTCCATGCATTCATCACGAGAATGACGGTGCTTGTTGACCTTTATCACAAAAACCTCTTCGCCTGGCGGGGCCAGAGAATGAGTTTGAAGAATGCTGATGAATCTCGGAGCGGAGACTGGGGGTTTACGTGCCCGCATCATGGCGATGTTCAGCGTTTCCTTCCAATCTGCCTCCAAATGTTGGAAACGACAGTTGAACTTGATGTATCGGACTTTGCTTCGAGTGCGCTTTGCTCGAGTACGTTTACATAGTTAGCATCTCCGGACTCGAGGGATTCTCGATGAGATTTGCCCCGGTAGTCCCTTGGTTGATTCGAAGGAGGTAACCCCGGTGCACGAGTGCGGACACGGCAGCTCTTGTCTCGGCTTCGTTTCCTATGAGAAAACTATCCCCTCGGATGACTTCAAGATCTCCCGCCGGTTAATGAATTTAACACACCGATGGAGAGTGGAAGCTATGGCTTTCATGTGGTGTAGCCAAGGGCGTCCCAAAAGAAGCTGTGAACTCGGATGGAATGTCCATCACGTGGAATTTCTTTGGCACCATTTGGGTTTCGAACCAGAGTTCCAGAGTCACTGTCCCCAGGATGGGACGAGACGAGTTGTCGTAGGCCTTGATAGTCCGAGCTGACGGAATCAGGTGGCTTTCATGGATGCGGAGAGCTCGCATCATGCTGAGAGGGAGGACATTAACGGCTGACCCGTTATCTACCAATACTTCGGGGAGTGATATGGTGTTGAGTTTAAGAGTGATGTATAGAGCTTCGTTGTGCCCCGAGGTGTCTCTCGGTAAGTCTTCGTCACAGAACGTGATCATGCTGCCATACAGACGGGAGTCGTAGATCTCGTCTCTATCCGTAGAAGGAGAGTCATCCAGTCATCCGTTTCTGTCTTCCTCTTGCGAGGTAAAGCCTTTCTTTGGAACCTCGTGGAGTGTGTTGAGGCCGCCCGTGGCGGCTGCCGCCCTTGGTTAGCACATTGATCGAGTGCGATTGCCAAGCCGACCTTGATCTTCCTTTACCGGTCCGAGGCTCAAGCCGGACAAATTGAATCTCGGGCGATCCCGCGGAGGGTTAGGCTTCGACCGGCGCAAGATTACCAAGATCCGAGGTATTCCAAAGTGTCCTGTGGCACGAATTTTGGTTTCGTGGGACTTTTCGGCTTTCCCACCCCTCGTCTCGCTCTAAAGTTGCATGGCTCGGAGGCAAAGAGGACCGGGCCGGAGTACAAGACGTAGTAGTCGAACCTCCCGAGGGTTCTCCAAGTGTACCTACACCGGTATCTCCAAACTTCGTATCTTTCTCTCGATTCTGTTGAGAGGATTTCTTCTTTTGTTTCTCTCGGAGGATTGCTCAGGACCGTTTCTCGGGACTCGTACTCCGTGCGAGGCGGAGCGATCCACAAACATCGTAGCCGATGTGGACATTAGAGGAGGATCCAACGAAAGAGGCGAAGAAACCGGTTCTGTGGCACTCTCCTTGGGCACCCACTCAATGGAATTCACGTTGTTATTGTTCGGAAAGGGTTTCCGATCGTATTGAGCCCACGGGGGCGCTCTAACTTGCCTTCTTCTATCAAGTTCGGATTTCGTATCGTAACCCCAAACAATTGTCGGTGGTATGGCCGTGATGCGATGGAAGGCGCAGTATTTGCTCTTGTCCGCATTGGCTACGGGAATTTTGGGTTTATAATTGGCAACGGGCTTAAGGAGACCCTCCTTGATTAACCCTTCCGGCATCTTGCTCAGTGGCATATCCAACTTGTCGAAGTGTATGACAGCCGCTTCGAGTAGAACTGTTGCTTTGTGGGACCGGGGTTTCATTACCCGACCGTTGTCCCCGATGGACGTAGTTGACGGACGTATCTTTCCCTTTGCGGGGCCGGTGCGGGATTGAATGCAAGCTGTTGAGCGGTATCTGTATGGGCTGTGCGGTAGCCAACTTTTCCTTGAGATCCTTCTCGAACTGTGAGCCGGCATTGACCATGGCCGGAGATGCAGGAAGAAATTGTGGCCCGATGAGATTTCGATGGACGGTCTTAAGCGGGACTTGAAGATCCGCACTACATTCGTCTTTGGAGAGGGGCTCCATGATCTCGGAGAGTTTCCGGCTCCATCTCTTGTAGAATTCCCCAACACTTTCATCCGATTTACGCTCGGTGGTGATTAAGTCCTCGCGACTTGTTTCCCACTCTAAGTTGGATACATGCCGCTCCGGGGAAGATGTTCTTGATCTGTTCCCAGGTGTGGCGATCCGCGAGCTTGACCCTCGAAACCATCGTAACGGCTGAACTTTTGAGCGTATCTTTGGAAGTGGTCGGCCATTTCTTGGAGGGTTGCTCCTTTTGCTCTCATGCCGAGAACGTAGGTGTCGACGTGCGTTTGAGGACATTCGGTTCCATCGAATCGGTCCATCTCCGGCATTCCGAACTTGGCGGGAGAGGCGTGACCATTCCCGGCATCTGTGGATTTGAGCATTTCTGCTTTGAGCCGCTCATGGTGGCTTTTAGGTCTTTCATACGCTCGACCATCCAGGCTAAGGTTGGGTCAGGTGGTGGGCTGTGAGGCTCGGCGCCGGGTGCTACCACGTGAGCGGTAGTGATTGGAGGTGGAAGGCTTGGTATATGAGAATATACGGGAGCCTTTTACGAAGCTGTATCGGGGTTTGTCCCCGGTGTTTAGGGATTCGTGTATAGGCAACGGGACGAACCCGGGAGGGTATTGAGGGATATTGGCATCCTGAGATGGTCGGCGGTGCGGCTGGTGATATTGAGTGATGGGCGTAGCCTTTGGGGCGACCAAAATTGACGGGGTTGCCACGAGAGGTGGCAACATGGAGCCTAGGTCATTTGTTTCCTTGGTTGGAAGGCATCCCGTAAGTTGGCGGGGGAGGAACCCGATTGAAGGTTTGGTGAAGCTGGTTTCGGGAATCGTCATCCTCGACCAGGACAAAAGTACCGTCGGCGGGGATAGGCTGCTATACCACGCTCATTCGAAGGCGTACCACGAAATTGATCTTCCTTACGCCTCTTGTGAACCTCACAAGCAGGATGGCTTCTTCCAATGTCATATACATTACCGGTGGCGGGGTCCTTCCGTCACGATTTCTCGGTGAGCTAGACATGTCGGAAATTCGGGTGAGGGCGAGGGAACCGAAGAAGCTGTCGACGGCTGCCGTTACTGTGATCTGGCAAGGCGGCGACCGGAAATACGAACCACTTTACGCTCGCAGGGAACGAAAGGAAGGGTTTAGAAGCTTCGGAAAAGGGGATTTGGCTCAAGGTTTTCGGGCTTGTGCAATGTGCGATTACCGATTAATGTTTACTTAAAGCACGTTTTCTCGTAGTCCTAATTGGTTGGAAAAGAGCGTGTCTTCTTTTCGCAACTAATCCTAGAGCTCTAATCGGTGGATCTCGTCACTACGCTTATAAGCCCCTCGTTTCCATTGTAGATCATCTTTCTCGGGACGGACTATCCCGGCGAGGTCGATAAGGCAAGCGAGTTCCACCGACAAAGGAAAAAGTGAACTTAAGGCTAGCTGATCACGCAAACTTTCAACGTGTGTGACGTACGGGCCACGGTCGAAGTCAACGTCTTTAAGTTAAGGCGGGGATCGTGCCAAAATTTGGGCATGACCTCTCCTGACTCGCTTGTGCGAGAGACCTTAGCTTTTTAGCGTTGGCCAAGTTGTGGGCACAGTACGATACATACGGCGAGGTTTGGTGACACGGCGTCACATTGAACCTTCGGGTATATTTTTCGGCAGAGCTCCGCGTCAAAGTCAAGGCTGAAAAGCTCAAGACTTCGGGTCGGGAACGACCTTTGGTCTCAAACTCTCGAGCTTGACTCGGAGTGGGGCCCGGCGTGAAAAACATACACTTAGGCTTTATGACACGAGCTAAGCCAAAAACCAACCGGGGTCTTGGACAAAGTGTGACACAAAGAGTGCATGGCTTACACGGGCTAGGATGGGATGTTTGGGACGACCCCGTGCGCCCCCGAAAGGTGTACAGCGAGACCAATCGGAGTGCAAGCGATAAGGCCATCCGGGTTAGGGGTTGTAGTGTGCGGTGTACCGGACGGCAAGTGCACGTGAAGTGCGGTGTTCCGAGGCAAAGAAGTGCGCGTAGTGTGCGGTCACTAAAATTCTTTTACGAGTAAAACAGAGATTTTTCGAGAATGTGTCTTAAAGAATTTATGATGCACGATTCAAAAGATGACATGAAAATCAAACATGAATGGGGATGCACAAACATGGTAAGATTTTGAAAAGTTGACAATGTAATGCCTTTGAAACAAAAACCGTTCGAGGTTTAAAGTAACACACGCACACGAAAACGAGGAAGGGTAAACGAAAGTTTGACCCACGGAAGGCTTTTCTGAAAACGTCGGCAGTTTTGAAAAAAGTATCGCTCGATCCCCAGTGAAGTCGCCAACTGAAATTACCCAGATTTTTCGCGCGCGGACGCGGAAAAGGCGGTTGTCTTTCGCGGAGGGTTGGTGTCTGAGACCTCGCTTTTCGGGAAGGAATGAGGAGTCGCCACGCGGTTTTTGTATTTTGAGCCCAAACGTTGAGAAACGGCTATTGTGAAAATGTGTCGTTTTTATTAGTAGCAAAAACTTAGGAAAAGGCTTTGAAAAAAGGGATCATTTTTATTGGCAGCAAAAACGAGTAAAAAGCTTTTTGTACCAGAGATTGTTAGGTTCGGAGGTCAAGTTACGTTTCGGGTAGAGTATTACGAGATCGCAGAAACGCCTCGCATGACGAGTCTTTCTACCTTTCTCGAAATCGTGTGTGTGTGTGTGTGTGTCTTTTGAAATGGGGGCTTGAATGACAAGCTTAATCTTGGTTTGAATGACAAACGTTGATTAGGTGACTTTTGAAAAGACGAGCGTTTGAATGACAAACGTCGGTTTGAGACAGAAATGAGCGTTTGCGTGGCAAACGTCGGTTTGGAGTTTGAAATGAGCGTTTGCGTGGCAAACGTCGGTTTTGAGTTTGAAATGAGCGTTTGCGTGGCAAACGTCGGTTTTGAGTTTGAAATGAGCGTTTGCGTGGCAAACGTCGACTTTGAGTTGAAAAGGAGTTCGAAGGTCGAACTCCGGTTTTTTAAACCGGGCGCGTCATTGTTAACGATTTTTACGGGAAAAATGCGTATTAAATGATTTTAAGTGTCAAATGGCGGCTTTGAGTTTGAAGATGAGCGTTCGGAGGCCGAACGTCATTTCGCGCGTTTTGAAAGAGAGTTCGACGGACGAACTCCGGTTTTGAACCGGGCATTACATTGTTAACGATTTTTACGGGAAAAATGCGTATTAAATGACATGCGATCAACGAATCGGGTTGCGACTCGGACTTTGAAAAGTAAATACTATCACGATCCAAACGGATCGGACTTTGTAAATGACAGTATTTAAAGTGCGGTATCAACGGAATCAAACGATCCGGATTCGTAAATGACGATCAACGAGGCCAAACGGCTCGGAATTGTAAATGACGATCAACGAGGCCAAACGGCTCGAACGGCTCGGAATTGTAAATGACGATCAACGAGGCCAAACGGCTCGGAAATGTAAATGACGATCAACGGATCGATCGATCCGGAATGGTAAATGACATAAAAAGTAAACGGAACGGGGTCGGAACGCCGTTTTAACCCGTGATTACTTCTCTTACGGAAAGAGAAGAGGATCGAGGGGCTAAAACGTATCGGACCCCGTTAGACGGAGGCGTCTACATTTTGATAACGACGTTCGAAACGGTTATAGCGACTGGCGCGTAAACCGAGATGGAACGGAAGATTTAGAGAGAGGGAGTTATACCTATGGCTAGGGTTGACTCCTTTGGCTCGAGAGGTGTGTACGGGACACGGAAAGTGATTCGAAAGGTTGTTTCGAAGTTGTAAGGGGCGTATTTGATCGAAATATGAAGATTTCACGCGAATCGAGACAGAACGGGAGCTCGGGAGGGGTAAAAACTGCTTAGGCCGTGGGGGTGGTGATTTTTGGGAGTAAATTTTCTGTCTTTTTTGCCTTTGACAGCAACTTCTATTTATAGGGTGAAAATTGCAGTAGGAGTCCGGACGGACTTGGCCTGAATCCAGGGGGTTTTGTGGTATTTTGAGAATTTGAAGGACTTGCTGGCAATTTCGGAAAATGTGCTTGATGAGTCCGGCCGAACTTGGCTTGCAAATCAGGGGTATTTTGGTCTTTTCCCTTTAAATTTGATTGAAGGGTGACTAGAGGGAGGTGGCATGGCTGCCACGTGCCCCTCTGAGTCACCAGCCATGTGGGATTTTGTCCCCCGGTCCCGGTTTTGTCCGTTTTTTAAAATAACGATCCGAAATGTCAAAACGCCCGGAAAGTGCCGAAAAATGCGTTTTTGGGGAAAGCCATACTTTACGTGAGATGACACGTGCTAGAAGTCACAGTTCGACGTCGGGATGCACGGGCGGTCCCCGGGATGTCTCGTTGGCACAAGACAGGGGAGTTTAACGAGTTAGGTTAACTTTGGACGGGCCAGTTAACGGATTTCGGTTAACTTTCTGACGGATTTGGACGATCCGGATTTGGGTACTTACACTACGTACTTAATCTGGCGACTTGCGAATCCCGGGAAGTGGATTGGCCCTAACTCTACAAAGAATATAGTCTGCAATAAGATGAAGGAGAAAATAAGAACCAAAGTGCCCCTATCAAATCAAATTCAGTCAACACATTGCATTTTGTTCCCGTCTCCAAATTCACAACTTTCAGTTCTGTTAACCCACAACGAATTCGAATGAAAAATTGCACTAATGGAGGGAAGGGGATGAGGAAAACGACCAATAGAGTGATTTCGCGGATGGGGATACTTACTTTCCCTGCCCATTGAGAATTCATTCTATGGCTTGCAGAAAACACAATCCAAAAAATAAATTCATAAAAAGAAAATGTTTGAATGAAAAATAGCATTGGCAGAGGACTGTACGATGGCATTGCCACCGGAAGAACTTCCCCCACCAGGAAACACTCTTTTCCTACCCAATTAAACCCTAAACTTCTATAATTTTGTCAGAATTCTATTGACGGAAACTGTAGCCGCCGACGGAGACACCATTGACAGACAGAAAGACAATAGGGCTTGAGTGTGCAACGTTCTCTCTCACGTGAGAAGTAAGAAGCGCTTACCTGAGAAGAGATTAATAAACTTCGGAGGCGATGGTTGCTTTATCTCCACGGAGACTCCGGGCGGCGGCATCGTAAGATCGAGCAGCACCTCCGCCGAATGGAAAGTACCGAGCCAAACCATAGTCTTCTTTCATGGATCTCTAATCTCCGCAGCGAACTTACCCATGGTCTTTTTCTAATCCCTCTGAATCTAATCTCTTTCACGGATCCAGATCCGTTGTTCGTCTCTCCGGCCGCCGGTTGTTGCTGCGCCATCAACGTCTTCTTGGCGGCGACCGCGACAGCTATGGCTCTCCGCATAGGCAATTAGAAGGAATAGATAGGGGAAACGATTTGGATTTGGATCTTTGGAGGGAATTTGGAAATTTGGGAGGGGAATTTGGTGAAGGTGAAGGCGCTGGCTGGAGTTTTGGTTTTGGGATTTTGAACGTAAAAATAAAAATTAAAACAATATTTAACGGGTAAACCACGGTCAACCGTAACCATGCAACCGGTGCAAATAATAATTAATTGCCACGGTTAAAAAAACTGTGGTTTATAGAAAATTATTTGTCACGGTTGACGAACTGTGACAGATAAAATGTGACAAAAAAAACCTTTTTCTTGTAGTGCTATATGGTTGCGTAAATTCATTGAAGGACTGTGAATTGTCAAAGGTGTTGAAAGACCGCTTAAGTTATATTGTGACAATAGAGCCGCAGTGTTGTACTCCAACAACAACAAGAGTTCATCAAAATCTAAACATATAGATATTAAGTTTCTTGTTGTAAGAGAAAGAGTACAAAATGAACAAATAGATATACAACTTATAGGGACAAATTCCATGTTAGCGGATCCATTTACTAAGGCATTATCTCCTTCAGTTTTTCACGAGCATGTTGCTCATATGGGTGTAATAACTTTTGATAATGCTTAAATCAGTGGGAGTTTGTGTTGTTTATATTTCTTTTACATATTGATCTCATTTGGTTGAGTAGGACTAGTTGAAGATTATATATACATTTTTTTTATATATTCATTGAATATTCCATGCTACATATCTATACTTAATCTATGTCATTTAGTTGGATATATATATGTGATTAATGTGGGTTTAGTTGCGAATCAATTACTACGACTGCCCCTTTAGTCCCTATACTTATAAGACTAATGGACGGGATTGTGTTGGATGACAAAAAAAGTGCACATAAGGGTTGTCATTCATATTATAAATGATTAAAGGAATTTATTAAGTCAAAGACACATATTCATGTAATCCAAGTGGGAGATTGTTAGAACATGGATTAATTAATATGTGTTAATTAATTTCATATGTTATAATCATTTAATAAAGTTAAAGTATAGATTAAATATGTAGAATTTCATTAGGTGTAACTACCATTAAATGATGGGCATAATGGTAACTTCACACCACCATCTTTGTGAAAGGGTGTAGTCCCTAAATGAAGTGCCCATTCTCTTATTATATAAAGGCTATCCATCAGCCATTAGAGACACTTGTTGCATTGATAAAATTCATTCATAAAATTATTTTCATCCATTGAGAAAATCAAGTATGGGCACTATCATTTAGAAGAACTTCATTTCCTAACATTCTTTATTCTCTCTTCAAGAACATCAAGATGAACTCAACATGTATTATGCTTCCGCCTTCATTTTCTTCTCTTACTTAGGGGGTTTTTGTTTTTTTTAAGTGATAAGTGCTGAAATCTGATTTCAGTTCTGAAAATGGCTGAATGATTAAGAGGCAGCAACTGAAAACTGAATTCTGAATTGGATAAGTTGTTTGATTTTCTATCTGAATTCATTATCTGAAACAGTTAAAAAAAATTAAAAAAAAAACGTAAATGCAGTATGAAACAGTAAACAGTTTAAAATTTTTTTAACCAAAACCAAATATGAAACAGTGGCTTTCAGAGGCAATTCAGCAACATTTTAACCACTTAAAATTAAGAGGACTTTAAGAGTCTAACAAGCCTTATTTCAAAAAAAAAATAAACACACTTATTTCTCTAATCCTCTTAATGAATAAGTGTTAAGAGGCAAATAAGGCTGAAAATCAAAAAACAAACGCCCCCTTAATCTATACTTGAGTGTTTTTGAGGTTATTGGAATATAAATGTTTCAGATATATCTTATGAATAAATAAATATTAAATTTTTTTCTTTTTTGACATTAATTCATTTTGTAGTGAGACATCAAAATAATAAGGTTTTTGTCTTTTATAATGCGACGGAGGGAATAATCTATTCTCTGTTGTAGCTGGAATGAGGATTGGCTCTTAACTCTATTTCCAATTTAGCACACGGGTGTAGGGATGACCAAAATCGATTTTGAACTCGGTTTCGGTTTGGAATCATCGGTTTCGGTTCGAAAAATGTATGACCCTTAATCGGCCCGGATTGCTTACGGTTTCGGTTAATCCGATTCCGGTTTTATCCCCGGATCGTCCGGTTCCGAACTTTTCCGGTCCGGTTTCGATCCGGTTCTATTGAAAAACAATGAATTTTCGTCCGATTTCGGATTTTTTTCGGTCCGATTCACCATTTTGGTGACCCTTAACCGGCCCGGCTCCAAACCAGTTCCGGTTACCCCGGTTCCAATTTTCGTGACGATTCATGACGGTTCCGAACTTTTTCGATTCAATTTCGATTCGATTTTCCGATTTCGATCCGATTTGACCATCCCTACATGGTTGGACTTAACTAACTAGACACAAGTTCCATAACAAACATCGTGAAAATTGAAATTTTGCTTTATTAAATCATTCGTTTAATTGTATAAAAGTTGCATTTTAGTTTTTCTTTTTGTTAAAATTAAATTGAGTAATATTGAAAATATTTGATTTAAGTTTCACTAATTATTCCATCTCAGTTTGTGTCGTAAATTTTGTTAACTTCTTTTCTATCCCCTAGTATTGCTCGTTAAATTTTGCATTGTTCTAAAAGACTCCGCCTAAGGGTGTCTAGGCCCCGCTTAGGCCCTAGGCGCCTCTTCAACGCCTAGTTCTAAGCCCCGCCTAGGTTCCGACTAATCCCGATTAATCCCGACTAGTCCCCGCCTAGGCGCTAGGCCCGACTCCGCCGCCTAGCATCCGCCTAACGCTTTTTAGAACCTTGAAATTTTGACAGCATTTGACAATAAAATAATTATTTTTGTATAATTATAGAAATTGTTATTGATATATTATTAAAAATACCATCATTTTTAGTTTTAGAATTTTTTATGAGAATAATTTTATAATATTTTTTGTCAAAGTTCAATCAACTTAAATAAAAATAAGACTAGATATATACTCCCTCCGTCCCAATAGAAGCTGTCCAAATTTTGCCTTGCACGCAAATTAATAAAATGGGTGGGAAGAAAAAATATTGTGAGTGTAATTTGAAAATAGGAGAGAGAATGAGTGGATGGAATAGTAAATTATAATGGTGTTGTGAGTATTAAAATAATGTAGGAGAGAGAATGAGTGGAGGGAATAGTAAAGATTCCTTTGCCAAAAAAGGAAAGTGAAAGCTATTAACGGGACACCCAAAATGACAAAATGGAAAGCTACTATTGGAACGGAGGAAGTATTATAAAAGTCCCAGTTTGATTTTTCTTTTTTTTCTAATGTAACTAAATTTGAGTAATACTAAAATTAAAAAAAGAAGTTCATAAAACTTTGGATACAAATTGATGCGGCAAGAGTTGGTCTTATGAAAAACGCGTTTTTTCTGTCACTTAGGAAAAACGTGTTTTGGGTTTTCCCGTTTATGTCAGTGCCTGTTTAACAAACTGCCAATGTAATAAAGTGTCAGTGCATGTGTCACAAAATGCCAGTGAAAAAAGTGCCAGTACCAATTTAACAAAGTGCCAGTGTAAACTGGCACTGACACTTTGTTAAACTGGCACTGACACTTTTATACGGGCATTTTTATATACATGAACTGGCACTCTTCACACTGGCACTCTGTTACACTAACACTAGCACTTTGTTACACTAATATTTTTGCTGGCTCTCAAAAACACAAGCACTGGCATTCAAAAAAACATGGACTGACATTCAAAATCACGTACACTGGCACTCAAATACACATACACTGGCACTCAAAAAACACTGGTAATCATTTTTGCTGACATTCAAAAAAACGTAGACTGGCATTCCAAAAAACATGTGCTGGCATTCAAAATTACGTACACTGGCATTTTCAAATTCACAAAACGCAAAAGCACTGATTTGTTACGCACCTTGATTGTGCGGCATTCCACAATAAATAAACTGGCATTTGAAAACTAGAGCACTGGCACTTATTAAATCACAAACTGATACTCATTAAATCACAACACTGGTACTCATTAAGTCAGTGTTACTCATTAAATCACAAACTGGTACACACTCAACAAACCTTAATCCCCCAAAATCTTTACTTTTCTCTGTTCGAAATTGCCATGGCAACGATAATCATAGCTCGGAAGCTCTCCATCTTGACAAATCGACGACTGATGATGAAGAAATGAGAGAAGATGGTGCTGAAGATTGGATCGCTTCTGCTTGGTTCCTCCAAAACATCACCGGAGTATTTCCATTTTCGGTCGCCTCTGCTTGGATCCTCGAAAACATCGCTTGAATAAATCCATGGTTAATTGCTTGCAGGTAGACGGAATTACGCTGTGGGGGAGGTAAGGGAATTCGAATTTCAATCGGATATGGAAATTGTTAAATTGATTGATAATTGCCGGAGGAGGAAGACGATTTAGGGAGAGGAAATCGGATATGGAAATTGTTAAATTGATTGATAACTTCCGGAGGATGAAGACGATTTAGGGAGAGGAAACTGGTAGTGGTGGTGAGGACGCCATTTGCGTTTAGA
The DNA here is from genome assembly GCA_022495995.1 of Adenophora triphylla var. japonica. Classification (NCBI taxonomy): domain Eukaryota; kingdom Viridiplantae; phylum Streptophyta; class Magnoliopsida; order Asterales; family Campanulaceae; genus Adenophora; species Adenophora triphylla. The sequence goes on along the minus strand of JAFEMH010004304.1, from coordinate 195,051 downwards.
GAGAGAGCTCGTGAGGAAACCGTTTAGAGAGAGAGAGAGAGTAGTGAGAGAGCTCGTTTCGACGTCTTCTAATAAAAACACGTTTTTTTTTAATTTTGTAAAAAACGCGTTTTTTACAAGTTTTTTTGCATGCGGCAATGTTTGATTGAATATTGTTATTGTAACCGCACCATTCATTAATTAAGTGTTCAATGAAACACTGTAAAATCAGTTTGTGTTCAAAATTTAGTAAACTTTTTTCTTGCCTCTAGCACTCTCCTTAAATTTTGACAAAATATGAAAATAATTTTTTTTTTGTAAAATTATAGAAATTATTATTGATACTTTATTAAGAATATCATCATTGATAGTTTTTAAAATTTTATGAGAATAATTTAATTACTTTGTTTTATTAAAACTTTATGAAATTTACTAACAACACAAAAGACTATACTATATATTTTATAAAATGGAGGGAGTAAGTAATTTTGAGCAAATTTCTCAATAAATTGCTCAAATGTCCCCAAAAATTACATACTACATCGGCCAATATTAATTAGGGGTGTGCAACGCCCGCAAAAACTCGGCCCCCAAGGACCACGCCCGCAATGTTTTCAACCCTGCTGGGCTTGACAACTTGAAGGCCCGCAGGCTCGGGCTGAGATTGAGCTTTTATTATTCTACAGCCCGTTAGGGCCCGGTCCGTCTCTTTCAAAACACCATTTTCTAGAACTCTCTTTATTAAAAAAAAACCAAAATTTTCATCTACTAAGGAACATCAGGAAAAATTGATGATGCATCTGAATATAATTTTGGAAATGACAAAAAAACTGATGGCGATATTTAACAGATTGATGCATGTAAGCACTTTTTCACGCAATGTTGGTGTGATAACATTACTGGTGAAAACAGTTGCTGAAACAGTTGGTGACATTTCCTGATAATCATATTCATCAATCCAAGCAGATCAAAAGAGAATGGTAATCGTAGTATTCCGGGTATGACATAATCTTTTCTCACTCTCTTCTTGCCAAGTAAATTCATAGGTGATAGAATGACACAAACTAAAAAATAAAACAGGGGCTAATCCATATTTATCCAATAACAATCTAGCAAAAGCCCGTCAAGTTCGAGCCCGCTCAATACCCGTTTAAAGCCCGCAAAAGTCCGTTAGTTTGAGCTCGCATAAAGCCCACTATATTGAGCTCTTGAAATTGAAACCCACAACTAAATGGGCCCATATCGAACTTTGCCAAAGCCTGCGGGCTTTAGGCCCGTACACACCCTAATATTTATACTCCCGCTGTATGATTTATAATAACCATATTATTATTTTTAAATATTTATTTTATTTGATTGTTTAAGAACTCAATGCAAATTAACTAATGATCTATTTATTTCATTGTATCCCTACCAAAATTGAGTTAAAATTGAGTTTTGATACTTTTTAATGAGTTTTGGTAATATATAAGACACACATAAAGAAAATAATAAATAAGAAAGTTAAAGTTAAATAAAACATCTATTAAAACTTTTAAGCAAAAATATTTTGAATGAGGTAGGATCTGGGGGTGTGTAACCTCCTCTTTAATTTTAGACTTAATCCTTAGTAGACATGCTCATTCTTAGGGGGCGTTTGATTGGAAGGAAAGTGGGGGAAAGGAATGGAAAACTCCCTCTTTTTCATTCCTTTCCTCTGTTTGGTTCAATCTTTTTAAAAAAAAAATTCGAAGGAAAGTTGAATTCCTTCAAATGAAGGAATTCAACTTTCCTTCACAAAATTGATGGAAAGTTCAATTCCATCAGGCAATGGAAAAAAAATTTTTTTTTTGACCAAAATACCCCCAAACCTTACCCACCCCTACCCAGCCCCTACCCAGTCCCACCCAGCCCCTATGCCCCACCCCCCACCCCCCACCCCCAACGAAATTTTTTTTTTAATTTTTTTTTCTGCCTACCCTCCCCCCCACCCTACCCCCACCCCCCACCCCCACAAAAATTTTTTATTTATTTTTTACGCCTACCCTCCCCCACCCCCCACCCCCACGAATTTTTTTTATTATTTTTTTTCGCCTACCCTCCCCCACCCCCACGAAAAATTTTTTTTTTTACTCATTTTGCATACCCCCTACCTACCCCCCCTCACCCCCTCTCCCAATTTTTTTTTAAAGGGTAAATTGGTCATTTTATATGCTTTCATTCCATTCCTATAATTTATATTTTCAAACCAAACATGATTTGCCAAGGAAATGAATGACAATTCTATTCCATTCCGTGTCAACCAAACGGAGGGGGTTGACCAGTTTTTTTCCATTCCAATTCCTTAAGGAATTCAATTCCATTGACAATTTCATTCCTTCACTTTTTTTCCACCGAACCAAACGCCCCCTTAGTAGACATGCTCATTCATTCAGGTATGATTTTCGGTTTCGATCAGTTTCCGAATTTGGAAAAGGGAGAACAATATTTGAGTTGTGTGATTCCGATTTTCGATTTTGATTCCACGGTTACGATGTTTTCAATTTATTTTTATTTTTTTATTTTATTATTTTTTAACATTTAATGTAACTGAAAATTGTTAAATATTTACTAGAATGTCGAAATCAATTAAATTTGTAACAAATCCATTTAAAAAGTTAGATTTAGTAAGGAAATTTTAGTTTTTAAACGATTTTGTTAGTTTTTTTTAACGAATTCAGATAGTTTATTAACTAAATAATAACAAGAAAAAAATGCATACTCCCTTCGTCCCAATAAAAGCTTCACCAATTTTCTAAAAGGGCATCCCGTTAGAAGTTTCACCTTTCCTAAAATGGCAAAAAATCTTTACTATTCCACCCACTCATTCTCTCTCCTATTTTACTATTACACTCACAATATTTTTCAAATTTATTATTTCCTCCACTCATTCTCTCTCCTATTTTACTATTACACTCACAATACTTTCTCCACTTACCAATTTTCTTAATTTGCGTGCCGAGCAAAAATGGTGAAGCAATTATCGGGACGGAGGAAGTATATATTACCCCAACTATAGGGCTTGTTTGATTTTAATAGCTAAACTAGTTTTTGTTGCAACCACATTACCTGATCTGTTTTGGATGCTCGTTTAAGTTATCTAGGGCTAACGACATTCATTTTTTCAGTTAAATGAGCATGTGCATCGCGTATGACTTGATTTTCAAGGGTAAAATAGAAAATCCTATTCAAATTAAAGCTATCAAAATGAAAAGGTTTTAAAAATAAAATTAAAAAGTTAAAAATTGAACAAACTAATTTATAAGGGCTAAATTTAAAATAATAATTTACAAATTAATCCCCGTACCCCCAATTCATCTTCTTCCTCCCAACCCTCTCAACCCAATCACCTCCTTCTTCACCCACCACACCTCTGCCACCTCCGACGATGTCCACCAAGCCATTTAGGCGATTTTAATTCCTCCCCAACCCCAAGAAAATTGAGTACAATTATTTAGATTTTCTTAATTTACGATCTCAAAAACCCCAATTTCTTGTTCAAATTTAAACCCTAGATCTTCGATTTCCTGTTGGTTCTAGTGGACAAGTGGTCCAGTATGAGACTTCATCATGCTTTGTAGATAGCAAGTGTAATTACAGAGAGTACCATGAGAGCTTTTTGAAAATAGATAATAGCGGCAAACCAGAGAATTTCTTGAAGAAAGATGGAATCAAGGAATCAAATAGGTTTGCAATTCTAAGTTCCCAGGGATATGAACTTTCAACTATGGGAAAGAGCGGAGATGTAATCCCCAAAAGGGTGAAAAATTTGGACCGTAATCATGGAAGTTTTAATGGTATTAGAGAGGAATCTTGTGGTCCTGAAGAGAAAACCCCAAAAAATATTTTAAAGTCTGGTTTACCTCAGCTGGTTACTTCTGTAAGTTTCAATGAGAAAATCATTGATGAAGCAAGTTACGGCCCGCAGACTCAGAGAAGTTTGTGAGGACACAGGTGTGTTTCATTAATGATCTTCCACGGAGTGAAGGCCGGAATAGAGAATGGTGTGTTGACCGTTACTGTGTAAGTAAGTGTGTATCCGTATGTTTCTCTCTCTAGAAATTGAAGAGATATGGTTTAAATTTGAACAAGAAATTGGGGATTTTGAGATGATGAATTGAGAAAATCTAAATTATTGTACTTATTTTCCTTGGGCTGGAATTAAAATTGCCTAAATGGATTGGTGGAATTTGTCGGAGGTGGCATAGGTGTGGTGGGTGAAGAAGGAGGTGGTTGGGTTTGAGGATTAGTTTGTTTAATCTTTAACTTTTTAATTTTATATTTAAAATCTTTTCATTTTGATAGTTTTAATTTGAATGAGATTTTCTATTTTACCCTTGAAAATCAACTAACACTCGATGAACATGCTTATTTAACTGAAAAAATGGATGTAGTTAGCACTGTATACCTTAAACGAGCATACAAAACAGATGAGGTAATATGGTTGCAACGAAAACTAGTTTAGTTATAAAAATCAAACAAACCCTATAGTTGGGATAATATATTTGCAATTTTTCCTAATTACAAAAACTAGTTGTTTTACCGGTATCGCAGTTCTGATTCTAGAACGGCCAGTTCTCGATTTTAAAAATGGTGGACCCATATTTGAACCGTGAAACCGCTGATTACGACTCTCACTAATCCTGGTTCTTCCATGGTTTCGGTTTTAGCATTTTCCTATTCTCGATTTTTGGTGTCAATTCTCTCGATTCTCGAATTATTTTGAGCATATATAAGTGGAGATGGCCAAAAAGGGCCCAAATCCGTGGGAGGTCCGCGCGGACCGTTGCCCGTGGCCCGTTTAGGCCGGGCCCGTCCAACCCGTGACCCGCAACCCGTCCAGCCCGCTTTTCATACGGGACGAGCTTGGATCAAAGAAATTCGCACGAACCGGGCTTTAGCCCGCGGATCAGAAGATCCGTTTGGGTAAATGGCTTGGTTGGCCCGTTTACAAAGAGGTCCGCACGGACCTATTTGTAAATGTCTAAAATGTCCTCAAATAAATTCGTTAATAAATCCGTTTGAGGGGTATTTTGGTCCAATTTACACAACGGTCATTTATCAGAGAGGTCCGTGCGGACCTGTTTATGAATTTATAATCAGTATAAATTGAAGAGGAAGTCTTACCATTTTTCTCACAAAACAAATTCAATCAATCATATAGAATTCTCTCAAACCAACATCAAAATATTTCCAAGATCAAAGTTTGTGATTACATCGCATGAGTTTAAGGTAATCTTATTGATTTAAATATTTAATTGTTTACTCGCTAGTTAAATATTGTGTTAAATAGTTAATTTTTTAATCTTCTTAAATTTCAAAAATTCAAAAAAAAAATTACTTTTATTTCGAAAAGTAAAAAAAAATTATAATTGTTTACTTTTATTGTTAGTAAATTATTGTCAAAATTATTTAATTCTTATAAATTTTTGAAAATTAATTTTTTTTAAGTGTTTCATTTTTAATTTTAATTGCTAAGTAATTTATATTGCTAGTTATCATGGATGATCTAGTTCATTTGTTTAGTTTTTTTCTATTTTTTTATATACCTTATTGTAAAAAAAAATTCTAATAAACAAAGTCTAAAATATTATTTCCTAATAAATAAAAAATTAAAATAAAATAAATAAATATATGGTAGTCCGTCCCTCTTTTCTTCTATATACTTTCATTTGTTTAGTTTTTTTCTATCTTTTTATATACCTTTTTGTAAAAAAAATCACTAATAAACAAAGTCTAAAATATTATTTCCTAGTCAATACAAAAATAAAATAAAACAAAAAATAAATATAGGGTAGCCCGTCCCTCTTTTCTTCTATATACTTTCATTTGTTTAGTTTTTTTTTTTTTTATCTTTTTTTAAATACCTTTTTGTAAAAAAAATCACTAATAAACAAAGTCTAGAATATTATTTCTTAGTCAATAAAAAAAGTAAAATAAAATAAAAAATAAATACTATAGGGTAGTCCATCCCTCTTTTCTTCTATATACTTTCATTTGTTTAGTTTTTTTCTATCTTTTTTTATATACCTTTTTGTAAAAAAAAAATCACTAATAAAAAATGTCTAAAATATTATTTTCTAGTCAATAAAAAATAAAATAAAATAAAAAATAAATATAGGGTAGTCCGTCCCTCTTTTCTTCTATATACTTTCATTTGTTTAGTTTTTTCTATCTTTTTTTAATATACATTTTAAAAAAAAATCATTAATAAATAAAGTCTAAAATATTATTTTCTAGTCAATAAAAAATTAAAAAATTAAATAAAAATAAAGGGTGATCTGTCCCTCTTTACTTTTGTATACTTTCATTTGTTTAGTTATTTTCTATCTTTTTTAATATTTAAAACAACTAATTTTCTTATGTCTAAGTAATTTTATATTTTAAAAAATATCTTATTAAATACTAAATTTTTATTTTATTTTTTCGATATTTTTTTTAAAAAATAAAAAAAATTGGAAAACCCGTTTGGCCCGTGGATCATGGAAAATGGGGTCGAGCCGAGTTTATGCCCGTTTGGTGTCACGGGCTGACGGGCTTGAATCCGTCCCGTCCGCGGACAGGTCCATACGGATCGGACCGGGATGGGTAGGCCTATTTGGCCATCTCCATGTATAAGATTTATTGAAGTAGATTTTCAAATCCCTTATTTAACATTGGTTCCATTTTGGACATGTGAAGGAAGTCAGATAATGAAATTTATATTATTACAAATATAATTTTTGTACTAAAAATCTATGATTTATATTTTTTATATAATAATAATAATAATTTATGTTACTATATTTAAAATATATAATCATTTACTAAAAATTCGACTTAGTCAAACTACGCAGAACTCATCCATCCCCCCTCCCCTCCGCTCCCCTATATATTATGTACACACACATATTCAAAAACACTAACTTTATCTCCCAAACATACATTAGTCGTTTAATTTAGTAACCCAGCAACAGCAACAGCAACCTTCAATTCCAACAAAAATAAGAAAATAAAGCTTCGATTATCCAAGTATAAAGTTCGGATGGGTATTGACGAGAAGAAGAAAGGGAATGGGTCGGTTTTCTCCATTTTCATGCATGCTGACACCTTTGATTTGATATTGATGACTCTCGGGTTTCTCGGCGCCGTCGGCGACGGTGTTTCCATGCCGGTGATGATGATTGTCACCAGTAAGCTTATGAACAATATCGGCACCTCCAGCTCTGTAACCATTCCTAACTTCACTAATGCTATTAACAAGGTATGTGTCCATTATTATTAATTTTTGTAATTAACCTCACCTCTGCCATAGCTTATACGCATATATATTTTCTTGATTTTTAATTTTAATGTGAAATTATTTGTTTCTATTTTCTATTTTTTTTTTTCCAGAATGCAGTTATGTTGTGTTACATGGCTTGTGGAATATGGGTAGCTTGTTTCCTTGGTGGGTTTTCTTATATATTTCCCCCCCTTTTTTTTAATTGCTAATTTACTTAATTTTCCCTCTTTTTGTAATGTGTTTTTGGGATTAAATATATGATTTTGTGGATTCAGAGGGATACTGTTGGGCAAGAACAGCAGAAAGACAAGCATCAAGATCAAGGGCAAGATATTTGAAAGCAATATTAAGGCAAGAAGTAGGCTATTTTGATTTACATGTCACTAGCACGGCCGAGGTCATTACCAGTGTCTCTAACGATAGCAATGTTATACAAGAAGTTATCAGCGAAAAGGTTCGTTTTCATATTGGAATTGATTGTTTTCATTTGTCATTAATTAGAACGAATTTCGTTTCAACCATTTTATGTTATTAAATTTTCAAAATTGTAGGTTCCAACATTTTTGATGAATGTGGCAACATTTATAGGGTCATATATAGTAGCATTTGTTATGCTATGGAGATTAGCAATAGTCGGGTTTCCGTTTATTTTACTATTAGTTATCCCAGGTTTGATGTACGGACGAGCTTTAATGAGTATTGCACGAAAGATTAGAAATGAGTATAATAAGGCCAATACAATTGCGGAACAAGCTATTTCTTCGGTCAGAACGGTTTATTCCTTTGTAGGGGAACAGAAAGCAACGGCCGAATACTCTGCAGCTCTTCAAGGAACTGTGAAATTGGGATTAAAGCAAGGATTGTCAAAAGGCTTGGCCATTGGTAGCAATGGCATTGCTTATGCGATTTGGGCGTTTATGTCATTTTATGGTAGCAGATTGGTCATGTATCATGGAGCTGAGGGAGGCACTATTTTTGCAGTTGGTGTTTCCATCACAATGGGTGGACTGTACGTAATTTTCTCTTTCTCTTTCTCTTTCTCTTTCTCAGCATTCATCATTTTCATTATTTAGCACTAAATCACGCAAATGGGGGAGGGCCCAGTTATTTTTGTGTTCAATTTTTTATTTTCTCGTGAAAATGATCAAGATAAAGAGAAATATTAGGGAATAGAAAAAGGCTTAACAAACACTGTGTTGAAGAAAAGTGGGATAATCAGGAATTATTTTCGATTTTCTGTTTGGATAAGACCAACATAAACTGACTTTGTTCTTGCTTATTAGATCATCTCCTTATTTACGGTCTACTTTCTCCCTTAAATTATTGTAATGGTTGTTATGTTACAGTTCACACATCGCAGTCTGGTGACACCAATTTGATACCATTTCGGTGTAAAACTAATCACATTAACAAAAAATAATACTCCCTCCGTCCCGTCCGAAAGGGCAAAGTTTGTGCCTTGCACGGGAATTAAGAAAAGTGATGTAGGAAAGAGAAAAAGTGTATAGTGGAATAAATGTTATGAGTGAAAGGTGATGTAGGAAAGAGAAAGTGGGGTAGGGAATAGTTAGTGAATATTTATTGTGAAAGTATGACAAGTGGATCCCACAAATAAAGAAGTAATAAAAAACCTTCCATTTTTGGGTTGTGCCCTTTCGAATGGGACACCCAAAAAGGAAATTTGTGCCCTTTCGGGTGGGACGGAGGGAGTATGTCGTTAGTGGTAGTGTGTGAACAAGTGTGTGTGGACGCACATGTAACACCTAAACAAAATAATTTGAAAAATTGACTATGTAGTGAAGTTACATTTTTGGAACCTAGTACTCTCTCCGCCTCTAATTGAATGTCCAAATTTCGTTTTAAGGGACACTCTGAAAATATGTGATTTTTATACATTTTAATGGCAAAGATACATAAATAATCTTGATAATTAACTGTGTGCATGTCCTCTGTTTATTCTCGCCCTTAACGGTTTTTTTTTTTTTGTCCATATTGATTAGATCACTGGGTTCTGGATTATCCACAGTGAGGCATGTATCAGAAGCAATGGCAGCCAGCGAGCACATACTGGAAGCCATAAACCGGGTCCCGAAAATAGACTCTGATAACATGGACGGCCAGATTCTGGCCAACATTTCAGGTGAGGTAGAATTCAAGCACATAGAATTTTCCTACCCCTCACGTCCAGAGAGCCCAATATTTAAGGACTTCAACTTGCAAGTGCCGGCTGGGAAAACGGTGGCACTGGTGGGCGGGAGTGGGTCTGGGAAATCAACGGTGATAGCTTTGTTGCAGAGGTTTTATGACCCTGTGGGAGGTGAAATACTGGTTGATGGGTTCGGAATAGATAAGCTTCAGCTCAAGTGGCTAAGGTCACAGATGGGGCTAGTTAGTCAAGAGCCGGCTTTATTTGCAACGTCTATTAAAGAGAACATACTTTTCGGCAAAGAAGAGGCTGATATAGACCAAGTTATTGCAGCTTCAAAAGCTTCTAATGCTCATAACTTCATTTGTCAGTTGCCTCAGGGCTATGACACTCAGGTTTGTTCTGCTGGTTGTTTTTTTCCCCTTTTTTTTTAACACCAATTAATTTGATTCCAATTTTACCTTTCTTATGATCAAACAACTACGGCCCAGAAATATTTCAGGTCCACTACCTGAAAAATAAATTTAAATGTTTAGTCAATAGTCTGAACATATTAAAGTATTAAACTAATCAAAGTGAAGTTGTTAAGAGACACTTAATTAATAAATTTCCAGCTAATGTTACCTGCTCCAGAAAACACATTGTTTGTCAGTTAAGGTAACAACAACTCAGAAATACACATTTTGCATTTCCACAAAAAACGACATATCTGGAATCGTTGTGAGAAAAATGATAGCTAACACTTTAAATAAAAGATTGAAAGTGCACATTATAGCACTAAATTACTATCAAGAAATGTATGTGCATTCATCGGATCTGGAACCTCAGTTATTATTTCTTCCTGCTATCTACTGCTTAGCAAGGTGGTAGATGTGGGGGCGAGATTGTTTCACGGAGAGTGGGCCCCACAAATTGTCAATCTCATCTCTCTGTCCATAGGGAGCACTCACCTCGCTGTCCATAGGGCGAAATCTAATGTGACCAATCATGGCCGCAAGGTGCAGGAAATAATAAAAGATAATACAAAACAATTAACAAAGGTTCAGATCCTATTATACTTACCAAAGCATCCCAGTTGTAGCTGAGTATCACTTGATACGTTTCCAACTAGCTAATTCTATTTTAATCAATCATTTGATCAATCTGCTACTCCTTCCTTGCCGAAATGATCTTCCTACTTTCTTTTCTTTGTTCTTGATACGAAGGTACTTTGTGCAGTAATTTTTGGTTCGAATAATTATCCTAATGAAAATCTAAAAATTGTGAATTATATTATTTATAATGGTGTATCAATAACAAATTTTAAATTTTCATTAGGATAATTATCTGAACCTATAAATATTGCTCAAAGTACATTCGTAATAACAAAAAAAAGAAAAAAGTGGGAAGATCATTTCGTGACGGAGGGAGTACTTAATTTACCATTTTTTCCTGGAATAATTAACAATGTAACTTTTTCACGTAACTGTAGGTGGGTGAAAGGGGTGTTCAAATGTCAGGAGGACAAAAACAAAGAATAGCGATCGCGCGTGCAATAATTAAGTCACCTCGTATACTCCTACTTGACGAGGCAACCAGTGCCCTTGACTCCGAGTCTGAAAAGGTGGTCCAGGACGCACTCGACCAAGCTTCAGTTGGCTGCACCACCATCATCATCGCCCACCGCCTCTCCACTATCCGTAACGCTGACATCATTGCCGTCGTCCAGAATGGCCAGGTCATCGAAACCGGCTCACACGACAACCTTATTCAGGACGAAAATGCCCTTTACACGTCTCTAGTCCGTCTCCAACAAACTGAGAAAAACGGGGATCCATTCACCCTTCCCAGCTCTTCTACCTTGATTAGAAACCAATCCGATATCCATAGCACAAGCAGCCGAAGGTTATCACTCGATAACCACACTAATTCGGCTAACTTGGTACACGGAGGAGGAGTGAACTCAATACACCCTCCAAACAATGAGGTTCTTCCGGTGCCATCATTTAAGAGATTATTGGCTATGAATCGACCGGAATGGAAACAAGCGGCATTGGGGAGCTTCAGTGCCTTTCTATTTGGTGCAGTTCAACCGTTGTATGCATTTGCAATGGGGTCCTTGATATCCGTCTTTTTCTTGCCCGATCATAATGAGATCAAATCCAAAACGAGGATTTATGCATTGTGCTTCGTAGGCTTGGCCGTCTTCTCCCTAATTATTAATATACTGCAGCATTATAATTTTGCTGCCATGGGAGAATACTTGACAAAGAGAATTAGGGAGAGAATGTTGTCCAAGATTCTTACTTTTGAGATCGGGTGGTTTGATCAAGACGAAAATTCTAGCGGTGCCATCTGCTCCAGGCTTGCCAGAGAAGCCAATGTGGTATGTTTTCCAAAAACATATTACTACCCCTGTCCCTAAATAAATGTCCAAATTTGAAAAAAAATCTTCCCAATGTGAATGTCATTTTTTTTCTAAAAAAAACTGTCCCTAAATGCTTTTTTACCAAAATTGTTTCGCTATTCACTTTATTATCATAAAACTAACTAAGATGTTTAGAAAGTGGTAACAAGAATATTTAGGATCTTTGTCATTAAAATGTATAAAAAGTGCACATTTTCAGAGTATCCCTAATGAAATTTGGACATTCAATTAGGGACATAGGGAGTACAAATTTCATTCTGATCGTAATATTGCTGAAATAACACTTTCCAAGCACAGTGTTTTTACTGCGTGTCTAATTCATGGTAATTTAATTTGTAGGTGAGATCATTGGTTGGCGATCGAATGGCATTGGTGGTACAAACATTTTCAGCAATTACGATTGCTTGTACCATGGGCCTGGTGATTGCCTGGAGACTTGCATTGGTCATGATAGCAGTCCAGCCCATTATTATCATTTGCTTCTACTGCAAGCGTGTGTTGCTCAAGAACATGTCACAGAAGGCGATGAAGTCCCAAGATGAGAGCAGTAAGCTTGCTGTTGAAGCTGTTTCAAATCTCCGTACTGTCACTGCCTTCTCCTCACAAGCCCGGATTCTAAAATTGCTTGAGCAAGCACAAGAAATCCCAATGAAGGAAAGTATTCGACAATCATGGTTCGCTGGTATTGGACTTGGTACTTCCCAGAGCCTTATGGCTCTCACTTGGGCTTTAGACTTTTGGTACGGCGGGAAACTTATTTCGCAAGGGTATATTGGGTCAAAGGCACTTTTCGAAACCTTCATGATATTGGTGAGCACTGGTCGAGTCATTGCTGATGCGGGAACTATGACTAATGACCTTGCCAAAGGTTCTGATGCAGTTGCGTCAGTATTTGCTGTTTTGGATAGATATACACGAATAGAGCCTGAAGACTCGGAGGGAAACATTGCAGAGAAGATTATCGGAAACATTGAGTTACGTGAAATTGACTTTGCTTACCCTGCTAGGTCTGATGTGATGATCTTCAAAGGCTTTTCTATGAAAATTGAAGCTGGAAAGTCAACAGCTTTGGTGGGACATAAGCGGGTCCGGAAAGTCAACAATCATTGGTTTAATAGAAAGATTTTATGATCCGATGAAAGGAGTGGTGAAAATTGATGGGAGAGATATACGATCCTACCACCTCAGGTCTCTGAGGAAACACATCGCACTTGTCAGCCAAGAGCCAACATTATTTGCAGGCACAATCCGTGAAAACATAGTATACGGAGCTTCTGACAACACTGACGAAGCGGAGATCATAGGAGCAGCAAAGTCAGCCAACGCGCACGATTTCATCGCAGGACTAAAGGACGGGTATGACACATGGTGTGGGGACAGAGGATTACAGCTCTCCGGTGGCCAAAAGCAACGTATTGCAATAGCTCGTGCCATATTGAAGAATCCAGCAATCTTGTTGCTGGATGAAGCTACGAGTGCACTCGACAGTCAATCGGAGAAAATTGTCCAAAACGCCCTTGAGCATGTGATGGTAGGGAGGACAAGCGTAGTAGTTGCACACAGACTGAGTACTATACAAAATTGTGACATGATAGCTGTGTTGGATAAGGGCAAGGTGGTGGAAAGAGGGACTCATTCTTCCTTGATAGCCAAAGGGCCTAAGGGGGTTTATTTCTCACTTGTTAGTCTGCAAAGAACAAGTGAGTAATTGGGTATATGCTTTTGTATGAGGTCTGAATCAAGATCTTGTAGAGTTGTAGGGCAATGCCAATTGCTTTGTATTTTCCTCTTATTTCTTTTATATGTAAATGTAAATGCAAGGAAATATGCTTTCCTTTTCTTTGTTTATTGGAGTGATACAATACATTATACGTACTGTACATAAAATACTTTACCCACAAAATCGTCATGAAAAGTAAGAGCAATTGACGTAAAATAATGTTACAAAATCTTGATATCAAATTGAGTTGACATTGATTATTAATTGAATACTCCTTCCGTCCCACCTCACTTGACACTTATTTCTATTTTGGGTCGTCCCAGCTCACTTGACACTTTCCAAAATAGCCTATTTTTTATAATTTTATATTCACTCTACCCCACCACTCATTCTCTCTCTTCATTTTTCACCACTCAATTTATTCAACCAACACTACTATTTACCCCACTCATTCTCTCTCTTCATTTTCTACCACACATTTTTTTATTTTATTCTTTTTTCTTAGTTCCCGTGCCCACCTCAAGAATGTCAAGTGAGGTGGGACGGAGGGAGTATTTAATTAAGGGGCATTTACCAAAATTTATTTTTGAAAGATAAATATTACAAAAAAATAAAATAAAAATCACACAAGTTGGATATTACAAAAAATTCCTTGAATATTACAAAAGTCCCTTTTTTTTAAAAAAAAAAGAAAGACATTTATCAATTGTTTATAGCTGATAAATGACATTTTTCTGTCAATCATAGATGCGATCGATCACTGGCCCGGCCCACCCTCCATGCGGTCGATCGCATCTATGGTTGACCGCGCGGCTGACCGCATCAACAATATATATATATATATATATATATATATATATATATATATATATATATAACATATACTTCCAATTTTTTGGTTAGTTATTTTCCTTTAGGCGTTTCATACTTTTGGTTACTATCTCAAAATGTCAATAAAATCCACTTGCCACAATTATAACAAAAATCTCTATACCTGACTTTCTCTCTCATATTTTACACTTCGTACTTACAAAAATGTTTATTGTTTTACTTAATTTTAACGTATTCAATTTTAGTAACTAGAAGTTTGGACAGACGGAGTATTAATTAAAAATATATTCTAATCACAGCATATAGTTATAAATCCCGTCCCGTATCGGTTCGTTCCGGCTGGTACGTCCCGTTTCAATTGAAAAACGGTGCGGAACAGGTTGTATACCGTTTCAGTCTAAAAACCGCTCTGTACCGGGCCGAACCGGCCGAACCGGACCGAACCGGCCGAGATGGATATTCCGGCTGGGACACAATTTTTTTTTAGAATGAAAAAAAATCAATTTTTTTTTATGTCATTTTAACAATTGTACCAGAAATCCATGAAAAGAATGAAAAAAAATCAATTTTTTTCTCCAGAAATCCATGAAAATTGAAAATAATGAAAAAAAAATCAATTTTTTTTTCATTTCTTTCTTAAATTTACTATTACTAGGTGTAAAAACATGGTAATAGCTAACATTCTTATAGTTTAATCATTAATGAGTTACTTTGTACCAGAAAAAGTGTTATGATTTTGTTATGTTTTTGTTAACATATACTAGGGATATAATTAGTGAAAAAATACAGAAAAAGTGCGGTAAACCCGGTACGGTGCACCGGTGCATTCTGGTACCGATACGTCCCGTCCCAATGGCAAAACCGGTGCGCTGACCGGGACGGTATTTATAACTATGAATCACAGTCCATATTTCTTGGATTTGCTATACATGGCTTTGTGGAAGTTCATACCGCTTACGGTAGCAGACACTATGTTTTGAAGTCTGCTGCAAACTTGTATTCCAATGAAACTTTCAAGAAGCCATTGACAAATAAAAAAGAAAAAAAAAAGTCAACATATTTCCTTCCTTGCAGCATACATTTAAATATAACAGAAAAATATGAAGGAAAACACAGAGCAATTGCCTACTCATACAAGTGTAGTTAAAGTGCTTAGTCCTTCAGATCATATTGGTTCCCAAAAGCTATCGGACTATTTGGTTTATCCAGCCGTACCCGTATCGGACACTCTTATTTTAGACTTATTGACAAAGGTCCGACGAGTTAAACTGAATATTACAATTATCGTAGCCCAAATGCCAAATAAGCTGCTAATCACTGACTAGTTAATTGTCCCATTAGAGCTATTTGGGGTTCTTTGCAGGCTAACAAGTGAGAAATAAACCCCTTTAGGCCCTTTAGCTATCAATGAAGAATGCGTCCCTCTTTCCACCACCTTCCCCTTGTCCAAAACCGCTATCATATCACAATTCTGTATGGTACTCAGTCTGTGTGCGACTACTACGCTTGTCCTCCCTACCATCACACGCTCAAGGGCATTTTGGACAATTTTCTCGGACTGACTGTCGAGTGCGCTTGTGGCTTCATCCAGCAACAAGATTGCTGGATTTTTCAATATGGCACGAGCTATTGCAATCCGTTGTTTCTGGCCTCCTGAGAGCTGTAATCCTCTGTCTCCACACCATGTGTCATACCCGTCCTTCAGCCCTGCAATGAAATCGTGCGCGTTGGCTGATTTTGCTGCTTCTATGATCTCCGTTTCGTCAGTGTTGTCAGAAGCTCCGTATATTATGTTTTCACGGATTGTACCTGCAAATAATGTTGGCTCTTGGCTAACAAGTGCGATAAATTTCCTCAGAGACCTAAGGTGGTAGGATCTTATATCTCTACCATCAACTTTCACTACTCCTTTCATTGGATCGTAAAATCTCTCTATTAAACCGATGATAGTTGACTTTCCGGACCCACTATGTCCTACCAAAGCTGTTGACTTCCCGGCTTCAATCTTCATTGAAAAGCCTTTGAAGATCATCACATCGGGCCTAGCAGGGTAAGAAAAGTCAACATCACATAACTCAATGTTACCAATTATTTTCTCGGCATTGTTGCCCTCCGAGTCTTCAGGCTCGATTCGGGTGTATCGATCCAACACAGCAAAGACTGACGCGACCGCGTCAGAACCTTTGGCAAGGTCATTAGTCATAGTTCCCGCATCCGCAATGACCCGTCCAGTGCTCACCAATATCATGAAGGTCTCAAAAAGAGCCTTTGACCCAATATACCCTTCAGAAATAAGTTTCCCACCGTACCAAAAGTCTAAAGCCCAAGTCAAAGCCATAAGGCTCTGGGAAGTACCAAGTCCAATGCCAGCGAACCATGATTGTCGGATGCTTTCCTTCATTGGGATTTCTTGTGCTTGTTCAAGCAAATTTAGAATCCGAGCTTGAGAGGAGAACGCAGTTACAGTACGGAGATTTGAAACAGCTTCAGCTGCAAGCTTACTGCTTTCATCTTGGGCCTTCATCGCCTTCTGTGACATGTTCTTGAGCAGTACGCGTTTGCAGTAGAAGCAAACGATGATAATGGGCTGGACTGCTATCATGACCAAGGCAAGTCTCCAGGCAATCACCAGGCCCATGGTACAAGCAACTGTAACTGCTGAAAATGTTTGTACCACCAATGCCATCCGATCCCCAACCAATGATCTCACCTACAATGTATGTGTTCGGAAAGTGTTATTTCAGAAATATTATGATCAGCAAGAAATTTGTAAAAAAAGAAGAAAAAAAGAAGAGAATTTTGTTACGCGTTTTTGGAAAACATACCACATTGGCATCTTTGGCAAGCCTGGAGCAAATGGCACCGCTAGAATTTTCATCCTGATCGAACCATCCGATCTCAAAAGTAAGAATCTTGGACAACATTCTCTCCCTAATTCTCTTTGTTAAATACTCTCCCATGGCAGCAAAATTATAATGCTGAAGTATATTAATGATTAGGGAGAAGATAGCCAAGCCAACAAAGCACAATGCATAAATCCTCGTCTTGGATTTGATCTCATTATGATCAGGCAAGAAATATACGGATATCATGGACCCCATTGCAAACGCATACAACGGCTGAATTGCACCAAATAGAAAGGCACTGAAGCTCCCCAATGCCGCTTGTTTCCATTCTGGTCGATTCATAGCCAACAATCTCTTAAATGATGGCACCGGAAGAACCTCATTTTTGAAGGGAGTGTTGAGTTCTCTCCTCCACCGTGGACCGAGTTAGCTGAACTAGTCCGGCTGACGATTGATAATCTTCGGCTGCTTGTGCTATTGATATCAGTTTGGTTTCCGATTGAGTTAGAAGAGGTGGGAAGAGTGAATGGATCCTCGTTTTTCTCGGTTTGTTGGAGACGGACGAGAGACGTGTAAAGGGCATTTTCGTCCTGAATAAGTTCATCATGTGAGCCAGTTTCCATGATCTGGCCATTCTGGACGACGGCGATGATGTCAGCGTTACGGATAGTGGAGAGGCGGTGGGCAATGATGATGGTGGTTCGGCCAACTGAGGCTTGGTCGAGTGCATCCTGGACCACTTTTTCAGACTCGGAGTCAAGGGCACTGGTTGCCTCATCAAGTAGGAGGATACGAGGTGACTTGATTATTGCACGAGCTATTGCTATTCTTTGTTTTTGTCCCCCTGACATTTGAACACCCCTTTCACCCACCTGCATTAACGGGAAAATATTACATAGTTAATTACTCCAGGACAACATGATTAAATTAATTAGCAGATTGATCAAATGATTGATTACAAATAGATTTTAGCAAGCGGGAACTAAATTAAGTGATACTCTGAAGCATATTGGATGCTTTAGTATGTATAATAAGATCCAGAACTTTTGTTTTGTACTATCTCCTATTATTACATGTACCTTGCGGCCAAGATTTGGCCACATTAGATCTTGCGCCCTATGGACTGCGAGATGAGTTTGATAATTTTGTGCCCCCCACCCCCGAGAATTATGTCAGCGTAACAATCTTGCCCACACATCTACCAAGCTCATTGATGTGACTCAATTTCGGTCATCCACCTCGCCAAACAGGGGATATCAGGAAGGAATAATAACAGAGGTTCCGGATCAAAAGAATGTAGATATATTTCTTAAAAGTAATACAGTTTAACGTGGACCTTTATTTAAAGATTTAGCATTATTAATCTCAAAATGATTCCGAATATGTCATTTTTTATGGAAATGGAAAATCATGTTTTTCTGATTTGTTTTAACCTTGACTGACAAACAAGGTGTTTTCCGGAGCAGGTAGCATTAGCTGGAAATTTTATAATTTAAGTGTCTCTTAACAACTTCACTTTGATTAATTTAATATGTCGGACTATGACTAAACATTTTATTTTATTTTCGGCCAGTGGACCTGATACATTTCTAGGCCTCGACTGTTTGACCATAAGGGTAAGGGTAAAACTGGAATAATTTTAAATGGTGTTAAAAAAAAAGGGACAAAACACAAGCAGCAGAACAAACCTGAGTATCATAGCCCCGAGGCAACTGACAAATGAAGTTATGAGCATTGGAAGCTTTTGAAGCTGCAATAATTTGGTCCATGTCAGCGTCTTCTTTGCCAAAAAGTATATTCTCTTTAATAGACGTCGCAAATAAAGCCGGCTCTTGACTAACTAGTCCCATCTGTGACCTTAGCCACTTGAGCTGAAGCTTATCTATTCCGACCCCATCAACCAGTATTTCACCTCCCACAGGGTCATAAAACCTCTGCATCAAAGCTATCACAGTTGATTTCCCGGACCCACTGCCGCCCACCAGTGCCACCGTCATCCCAGCCGGCACTTGCAAGTTGAAGTCCTTAAATATTATGCTCTCTGGGCGCGATGGATAGGCGAATTCTACGTGTTTGAATTGGACTTCACCTGAGATGTTGGGCAGAATCTGGCCGTCCATGTTATCAGAGTCTATTTTCGGGACCCGGTTTATGACTTCTAGTATGCGTTCGCTGGCTGCCATTGCTTCTGATACATGCCTCACCGTGGATAATCCAGAACCCAATGATCTGATCAATATGGACATTCAAATTAAATGTTAAGGGCAAGAATAAACAGAGGACATGCACACAATTAATTACTACTCACTAGTCATTTTATACTTGAAAAACTACTTTTTTTATTTTTTTTGTATCTTTGCCATTTAAATGTACAAAAAGTAAACATTTTCAGAATGTCTCTCAAAGTGGAATTCGGACATTCATTTAGAGACGGAGTATGTTCCAAAAATGTGACTTCACTACATAGTCAATTTTTTGACTTATGGTGTTATATACACATACACTTGGTCACACACTACTCCTAACGACTATAATTAATGTTTTTTAATGTTATTCAAAGTTCAAGATGGTTGTTCTACAACGAAATGGTATCGAATTGGTATCACCAGATTACGACATGTGAATTGTAACGTCATGGACATACAAAGAATAACCAAAAGGAGAAAGTGGTCCGTAGATAAAGGGGTGATCTAATGATCAAGAACAAAATCAGCTTAGTTAGCCGTATCCAAACATAAAATCCAAAACAGTTCCTGATTATCCCACTTTTCTTCAACTCAGTGTTTGTTACGTACGCTTATTCTATTCCCCAACATTTCTCTTTATCTTGATCATTTTCCCGATAAAAAGATAAATTAAACACAAAAGAAATTGGACCCTTCTCAGTTTCGCGATATAGACTTTTAGTGCTAAATAATAAAAATGATGAATGCTGAGAAAGAGATAAGAAAATTACAGTCCACCAATGGCGATGGCAACACCAGCTGCAAAAACAGTGCCTCCCTCAGTTCCATGATACATGACCAATCTGCTACCGTAAAATGACATAAACGCCCATATCGCAAAAACGATTCCATTGCTACCAATTGCCAACCCTTTTGACAATCCTTGCTTTAATCCCAATTTCACAGTACCTTGAAGAGCTGCAGAGTATTCGGCCACGGTTTTTTGTTCCCCTACAAAGGAATAAACCGTTCTGACTGCCGAAATTGCTTGTTCCGCAATTGTATTGGCCTTATTGTACTCATCTCTAATCTTTCGCGCAATACTCATTAAAGCTCGTCCGTACATCAAACCTGGGATAACTAATAGTATCACAAATGGAAACCCGACTATTGCTAGTCTCCATAGCATAGCAAATGCTACTATATATGCCCCTATAAATGTTGCCACATTCATCAAAAATGTTGGAACCTACAATTTTGAAAATTTAATAACATAAAATGGTTGAAACGAAATTCGTTCTAATCAATGACAAATGAAAACAATCAATTCCAATACCAAAACGAACCTTTTCGCTGATAACTTCTTGTATAACATTGCTATCGTTAGAGACACTGGTAATGACCTCTGCCGTGCTAGTGACATGTAAATCAAAATAGCCTACTTCTTGCCTTAATATTGCTTTCAAATATCTTGCCCTTGATCTTGATGCTTGTCTTTCTGCTGTTCTTGCCCAACAGTATCCCTCTGAACCCAAAATTTATAATAATTAATACTACCAAAAACAACATTACAAAAAGAGGGAAAATCAACTAAAACAACGAATTAAAAAAGAGGGAAAAATATAAAAGAAAACCCACCAAGGAAACAAGCCACCCATATTCCACAAGCCAAGTAACACAATACAACTGAATTCTGTACCAATAATAGAGAATTAAAACCATCAAAGCCAATTACTTTCCCCTATTGTCTCGGTTCCAAAATAAATGTCCATTTATTTTTATCAAGAGCAAAATGTCCTTTTTTTTTTGTTAAATTAAGTACAAAAACGGACATTCATTTTGGGACGGACCGAGTAACAAATTAGAAATCAGTAGTATGCATATGAGCTAGGGCAGAGGTGAGGTTACAAAAATTAAAAATAACGGGCACATACCTTGTTGATACCATCAGTGAATTTAGCCATGGTTACAGAGTCGGAGTTGCCGATATTGTTCATTAGCTGACTGGTGACAATCAACATCACCGGCATGGAAACGCCGTCGCCGATGGCGCCGAGAAACCCCAAACTCATTAATATCAAATCAAAAGTGTCAGCATGCATGAAAATGGATAGAACCGACCCATTCCATTTCTTCTTCATGGTCTCCTTCGTCTTCTTCTCATCACTACCCATCTTCTACCTCCTCTTTGTTCCAAGAGGAACTTGTAGTTTGATAATTAAAACTCAGTTTTCTTATGTTTGTTGGAATTTTAAGGTTGCCGGGTTTATGAAAGTAAAATGTTTAATGTATAACGTTGGGCGGTGAGTTGTGACACCAAGTTAATGATCAAGATGTGCGTATATATAGGGGAGGTGTGTTGGGGGAATATTTCGTCTCGAGTTTTAAATAAGAAATGTATTTTTCAAAAATAAAATAAAAAAATTGATTTGGATTTTATAACTATTAAAGATTGAGTTTTACTATTTACAATGGGGGTTTAAAATCCTAATTTAAAATTTTGAAATTGTTACTTGAGAATAGTAGACACTAACAATATCTACGGGACATCCAAAATTAATTTTATTAAAAATAAAATTTAAATAAAATCAAACCAATGAAAAAGTGGAAGTGGAATATATGATACAAATCCATTGGCTTAAAAATTACTCATTTCGTCCCAAAATATTTGTTTCATTTGGCTTTTTTGTTGAACTTTGACCACAAATTTATAAGAAATTAATCATGTTCATGAAATTCTAAAAGTTGTTGTTGATAATATTATTAATGGTTAATCAATAGAAATTTTTAGAATTTCATAAACATAATTAAATTGTCATATATTTGTGATCAAAGTTCAAAAAAAAAATCAAATGAAATAAACATTTTGGGCCGGAAGATGTATTGTGGCGGGGGTTATGAATCTCATCACAGTTGACTTTATATTTAAGTTTCGGATGTTGTCATTAATGACGATCTTTGTGGTTCATTATTGTCTTCTTTAGGTTTAGGCTGGGCTCTATTTCTGTCACTGCTACTTCCATCAGTTTTCAAAAAAAAAAAAAAAAAAAAATAATTTAATACTAGTTTAAATATTAGTGGACGTTTAGTATGTATACACCGTTGCATTAAGAGGTCAATGACTCGTTTGATTTAACTTATTGATATATGCTGATGACTTATGACTTATTATTAATAGCTTATGACCGATGACTTATGACTGTTTGATTAATAAACTGAAAAAGTGTTGAATAAAATTATAAAGACTAAAATATAATAATAATAATAATAATAATAACAATAATAATAATAATAATAATTATTATTATTATTTAATTTATTATTATTATTATTATTATATTTTTTATAATAATTATTTTTATTCATTATTAACATTATTAACATTATTTTTATTATTATTATTATTTTTTGTTTTTATTTCTATTATTAATAAGAGTAATCTTGGAATATATAAAATTTCAATAAAAAAAAGGACTTGCATGCTTTTGAAAAGTAGAATTAAGCACTAGGCTAGTGCTTACAACTTATGACTGATGATGTCCAAACAGACAACCCGGCCCGGCCCATCAACCAAGGGCCAAACGGACAAGCAGACTTTACCCGGCCCTTTCGTGAGAGTAAACTGGCTAAAGCTCGGCCCGGCCCGTCCATTTTGAGGTGGTGAGGCCCGCCCGTATAGCCCGGATCCAAGGATCCACGGGCCAAACGGATTTTACCTTTTTTTTTTTTAAATTTGAAAATGCTTGAAATTATTTTAAAAAAATACAAAATTCTTTAGAATTAAACAAAGAATTTTATAAAAAAAAAATAACTTAGTCCCAATAATGTTAATTATATTTTCTAAGAGGTATAATTATAAACTTTTATTAAATTTAGTAAATAAAAGTTTATAATTATAAATTTTTAATTAAAGGAAAACAATTAAGTAAATATTATTTTTTTAACTACTTAATACAATATTTAACTAGTAAATACTATTTTTTTTGGAAATTTTAAGAAATTGATTTTGACCAAAATGACCCTCCAACGAATTTATTAACGGATATATATAGGGACATTAAGGACATTTCACCAAAAAAAAAGGGGGCCAAACGGACTTGGGTCAAACGGGCTTGGAAGCCCGCGGGCTAAGCCCGGCCCGTCGCCCATATTTTTTTCGAAGCCTGTACCGTATAGTTGACGGGCCGGACCACGGGTTGGACCACGGACCAAAAAAAAAATTCACGGGCCTAAGCCCATTTTGGCCATCATCACTTATGACCTTACATGTACTTTAAGTGGCTTGTACATGACTTATCTTACCCTAAGTGAAATCAAATGTTTCAAAAACAACTTATGGAAAGTTATAAGTCATAAACATTTTCAGATAAGGCAAATCAAACAGGCCCTTTATAGCATTTTATCTTAGTATTTACTTAGTTTTTATTCCCACTTTTAGTCTAAAATAGTGTAATTTAGCTTCTTTTATCATTTTCTTTGATTTTACACTTGTTGGTATAGTTCTAGTATATTTAACAGGTTTTATGTCGAATTCTTGAACAAATGAGGCTTTGGGAACATTAAGGGATCAAAAGCAAGGAAGGATAGCTTCAAAATCATCATCTAGGCCAAAGACAAGCTGGAGCGGCCGTGCGTTATGCAGAGGAGTGACCGTGCACCTGCCAGGCCATAATGGCCCCAAATCAGTGGAGTGGCCGAGCAAACCAGGCCAGAGCGGCCGTGCATATTGGCCAGTTCAAATCTCAATTTGGTGCCAAGGTTGGAGCGGCCGTGCAAGATTATAGTGCACGGCCGTGCATTTGCTGTTGCAGTCATAGAAAGGCACCTTTTGAAGATGGCTGTTTGAAGAAACACATCCCTAGCCTAGGATGCCTATTTAAAGGGTCATTTGTATCAGTAAAAAACATCCAGAAAATCTGATTTATATCTAATTAACACCATATTATACATAGCAAAAACTCTAGTGATTATTACTTTACAATCTCTCGAAGATTCAAAGTGTGTTCTTGGAGTTGTACTTGAAGTATCAAAGCAATAAAAGATCAAAGTTATTCACAGCCTTTTGTCTTCATACAAACAATAAGTCGTTCTATTTCTATCTCTATTTACGCTTTCATGTTTGTTTTAATTATGGATCGTGAGTAATCCCCCAAATTCTTGGGGTTGGAAACTCAAAACGTCTTTTATTCATCATCTTTTATAAAGTCTTGTCATTTCTCTTCATCTCAACAATTCTCTTTATATTAAACTCAAAATGACTTAAATTTTGGAGACGTTCAACTTGTATGATTCTAGTTAATCGAGAGAAGTACCTAGCGGAGAATCTCGATTAACGGAACTATATAAAGGAACTAGGTTTCATTGATCACAAGAGTAGTTCAATGACCTAGGGGTGTTCCTTGAATGGAAAGTACATTGATTTCCGAACATTAATGGATCCTTGATAATTATGGGTCATCGAGAGATAGGGCATAATTAGTGAAGGGTACAAACACTACTTGCTTGATCGTGAGAAGTAGTGTAGGCTTAATGTACCATCCATGATTTTGATGAAAATTTATATCTTTGAAGACATGACTAAATGATGAATAATTGACTAAATGATTTCCAATCCCGAGAATGCTTCCGTTTATAAGAGTTTTTCTAAAGTATTTTTTGTGTATGTTCTATTCTCTTCTTGAATCAAACTATATTTCTCCCAATCTCATCTATATTACTTAGTAAAAACAAATTCATCCCAATGTAAACCCTGTCCTCGTGGGATCGACCCGTACTTGCACTCGCTATATTTCAATAGCCCGTGCGCTTGCGGAAATTAAAAAGACCGTTAAGGTTTGAAGCTAACACCTGTAGGGAGATGACTTGTGGCGTGTGATCTTGAATTCGGCCAGTAGTCTGTCACATTCTCCTTCGAAGTGAGATCCGTTGTCAGATATGACCTCGTTCGGGATGCCGTATCGGCATATGATATTTTCCTTGAGGAAATGTGCGACCTTCTTGGAAGTTAGCACTTTGTAGGACTTGGATTCGACCCATTTTGTGAAGTAGTCGATGGCTACCAAGACGAACTCGTGGTCGTTGCTTCCGGGCGGAGCGATCTTCCTGATGACGTCGATTCCCCAAGTGGCGATGGGCCAGGGAGTGGTCATACAATAGAGATGTGAGGGGGAAGATGGTTGAGGTTGGAGAATCGTTGGCACTTATTGCAGCTTCGGACAAAGTGGATGCAGTCTGCCTCCATGGAGATCCAGTAATAGCCTACTCGAAGAATGATCTGCACCAGGGCTCTGGCGTTCATGTGGGGGCTGCAAGACCCATTGTGGACTTTGTTCATAAGCTCGCTTGCTTCTTCCTTGCTGATGCAGAGGAGGAGCGGTCCTTAGTAGCATTTTTTGTATAGCATGTCCCCAAGGATGACAAAGTGAGAGGCAAGGCGTTTTAGGGCCACGATGCTCTTGGCTTTGATTCCTTCTTTGAATTTTCCTTCCTCGTTCATGAAGGAGGTTTCCCCGTTCTTGAGGTATTAGTAGATTTGGTTGTACCATGGCTCATTGATGGGCTCGGGTACGGGCATAGTTTTTAAGTCTTTAACATTCCATACACGAGTTTTCTTTCTTTTCTTGCTAGGCTTGAGACATTATTTTGCACCCCACGTTACATTTAATGAAATTGTTTTGCTTTATATGATCACTTGCATTGCTCAACAAATAATTCCCCAAAGGATTAATGCTTTGATTAATTGGTGTGAGAAAGTCAACCGATAGCTCCCCATACACCTTACCATACCCCACACAAAGGCCTCCATCATGCCATACACTTTCCAAAATCAGATCCCTACCATCACCTTGACCAAGTCAACAATGACAGCGACATCCTTAAATGATTGATCTCATTTGAACAACAAGCTAGGGTATTTTCCTTCCCCCTCATGTACATCAAGCAAGTTCAAGAAGGGGCTTCAAAAAAGAAAAAAAGGAAAAAGAAAAAATAGAGCCAAGGACCCAGCACCGCTAGTCAGAAGCTCAATGGAGAAAGGCAAAGGCAAAAGTGTATCATAAGTCCTCAAGCCATATTCAAATTCTTTCTCTTCCCATAAGAGCAATGATCAAGAAGCAATGAAATCATTGAAGTAGCCGTCAAATACGACTTGTCAAGGAATCACCTCAAGGCCCATGCCTCATCATCTAACCTTCTGTCCGAGTCTTTTCGCCAAAGGTAGCACAAATATTCATGCCCTTGCCCCAAAGACAACACGGTTCGCCCGAACTACGGCGACATGAGCTCCTTGTCTTAAGGAGAACGTAGGCAACCAGAAATGGTCCGGTCATAAACACATACAAATCCACAAACCCGGTCTCACCAATGACCTCTCCTATACACAAACCTTCTCTCACACCTGACTCAACTCGATCCTTGATACCGGTTGACTTTCTCCTCGAGATTTACCAAGCACATCAAATTTATTGTTGAATAACCCGAACATCAATAAAGGGTTTTAAGCAAACATGTGATCATTGTGAACAAATTAAGTTTTTAGATGTCTCGACAAGTCTTCTTTTTCTACAAAATATGAAAAATAGAGCTAAACACTGATTTTCTGTCAGCAAGGGCTTTCATACACTTTTACAAGCTTTTTCAGTGCTCATACTCTCTCAAAAGAGTCAAACCCAAAAGCATGTTTTTTGTGCCTACATCAAATAAGGCATTCACACAAAAGGGGACCCGCTCCCACCTTTTCAAAAAAAAAAAAAAAATACGCCCTTGCAAGTGTACATTATAAGTCATTTCTTTCACATTTTTGGTTGACTGATTAATTAAAAAAAATAAAAATACAAAGGTGTTGAAGAAAATACCCAGCTAAATTGAAAACCCTAAAAGGGCAGTCTAGGCAAAATCAGGGTTGCACCATTCTCCCCCATCTCTGTCTCCCCTTCTCTCAGAAAAGGTACGGAGACCTGAGCCCCTCAGTCCGAGGGGAACATAGGCAGCCTTCATTGGTTCGGTCTAAAAATACAAAAAAATCCAAAAATTGGATACCATCAAGGCTCAGACAAGAAGCAAGCAAGAGACCTTGCGTCTCGATAAAGCTATAAAAGCAAATCACAAATCATTACAGTTAAAACACTTCTTGATGAGTTCAAGCACGGTCTACTCTCGACTCTGTTAGGCCCAATAGGCGAGGAAATAGGCTAGAGGGGGGGGGGTGAATAGCCTTTTTGCAATTTTAATTAAAATACTTTAATGGTCATAGTCACTGATCAGAAAGTTGTAAGATAATCAGTAAGCACAGCGGAATATTAGTGACTAAGATGAACTCACACAAAATCAGCAAGAAATTGTTTAGAGCTTGATTTTAAACACAAAGTATTTATGTAAATCATATATGCAGAGCAACTTGTTTGGTTTAGGGAAATACTTATGATTCAGCAGGATGAACTGTTCTGATTTGTTGTGGTGAACTACTGGCAAGATGAAAAATAAAGTAAAGACAAGGACACAGTATTTGGAGAGGTTCACAGCGTGAATGCTGCTACGTCCTCTACCAAGATTGGTCAGATCTTGGATTTTGGGAAAAGTTTACTATCGTATGTCCTAGTCTATTACAAGTGCCGCCTCGCCGATTACAAGGACTCGAAAACAAGGATCTAATGATGGATCTTTAAATGAAGAACTCGACTGTGTGTTTTTGAGTGGCAAGTTAGACTTATCTCACTGTGTGTGTGTGTGAATCTCAATCAATGCATTCTAATGATTGTCTTGTTGGAGAATGCTTACAAGGTTGATTGAGAAGTGCACGAGTGTATATCCCTAATAAAGTCTAATGATTTTATGGATTTGAAGACTTGAACACAATCAATGCTTCAAGCACACTCTTCTTCAATGCAATCACCAACCTTCTTTAATGCAAAGAAAGTCTTCTATATATACTTGAGGAGAAGGAAGAGAAGAACTAAAGATGCCGTTGAAGGGTAGAATCGGAAAGAGGTTGGTAGGTGAGGATCATTTAATGCCATATCTTTGCAATTAATGCGGAGATTTGAATAAGACATTTCGCTATTGTACAAATGAGTAAAAACCCCTTTGTCCCAACCGGTTACTGCAAAGCAGCAGACAAAGGACAAAGTAGAGCTAAAAGTGGCTCTTGTGTCGCACTGCAAAATGGTGTTGGCATGAAAATATAACTACTTTTAGCAAACAAGTACGATGAAAGAGATAGAGATGTGACCGTTGTGATCGAGATTTTATTTCAAACGAAAGGAGTCATCCAAATATAAGTCACCTATTCGTCAAGTATGTTGCCGAAAAGAGTTAACTCGCCGATTACACAGCAGATCCCACCGCCAGGATAGTATCCTCGCGTAACATGCCGAATTAATCGGGAGAGCATCAAGAAGAGATCCAAAAATAAAATCTAATTAAATTAGGGGTCTCTAACTAGCCGAGTGATTGGGATTAAGCAATTCGAGTCCACATATATTTTGACTCAACAATCTCCTCCTAATTGCTTAAGGCCAATCACCTACAAACGAATCACTTAAGAGGATATGAATAGATAAAAGATAAGTGATACGAAAAGATGACTAATAAGGTTCCCGCAGTAAGAGTTAGATAGATATTAAGCAAAACCATAAAGTCAAAAACCAAATTGTCGAAAAGAAAGTTTGTTTTTGGGGCTTCACAAGGATATCTATATCATTGGTTACGAGACGTCAAGAATCGCCAGGATCGGCAGGATCGCATCGCCAGCAGACGCCAGGATCAGCAGAGGAGGAATCAGGCTTGGATCTTTTCAGCTTCTTGGCCTCAGCCTTTTCAGCTTTCCTCTTTTTGCTAGCCTTGTACCGCTCCACTAGCACTTCATTTTTCCCTTCAAGCTTTGCAATCTTCAGGTTAGCTTCAGCAAGCTCACTCTTCAACAAAGAAGAATCCTACTTCCAAAGCAGCCTTCAAGCTTTAACTCCAACTCCTTGATGGTGCGATCCCGATTCAAGTTAACATCAAGCACCACTTTCTCGTACTCGGGTGGAGCCGCCTAAGAGATCACCGAGCCGATCAAAATCAGCAGCACTAAGATTGCTGAGAGAAGAGGTCTAAGGTCTGCTGAGGGCTTGGGAAATAGATGCAGAGACTTTGGCTGAGACTTTGGATGCGATTCTGTTTGCTAACTCCTCCTCCTGAATGGACTTAAGCAACAAATCCTTAACTTCTTCAATTTCACTCCGGAAAAACATCCCCAAATCTCCAATGTCACCTCTAAGAGCGGGTTGGTAGGCTTCAGAAAGATGACCATGCTCATTGGCAAAGTAGCCAAACAGAGTATAAACGGGTGGAGGATCAGAGGGTACCAGGAAGGAAGGAGGAATGACTGTGCTGACAATCAATGGGACATCAGTAGATCTTGGAACAGGGGGTTCAAGAAGGAGAGGGAAATCTGGATGGATTATAATGGGGAGATCAGCAAACATTTGACCATTATTTTCCAAGGACATCTTGCAGGCAAGCATGAAGTTCAGAAAAGCTCTTCCATTCGGCATATCTCGCATGATGCCAAGACTTAGAATTCTCGCTCTGTCCACAGAATGATCTTGCTGAAATGGTCTGGAAGCATAGAGAGGTAGGGTTATGGCTAGGGCATGCTGATACACCATCTTCCAAACACCAACAGCAGAATAAGGGGAATAGCTAAGAGTTTCCACCACGAGATCATTAATCACTAAGCGCCTGCTCATCATTCCACCAGAATAGATGCAAACTTCAATAGGAGATTCACCAGAAGGACAGATTTCACCTCGAATTTTTAAGGAGCCAGGTTGGTTGGAAGCTGGAGGGAGAGATTTGACTTTGGCATGAGAAACAGCAGGAGTTTTCTTCTTGCCATGCTTGATATCCTTGTTCCATTTCAAAGAGAATAGGGGCATGCCGGTAGAACCTCGCAGGAATGTAATTTTTGAAGGAATTTTTCACAATCTTTGTACTGCATCTCCATTTAAGTTTCGATGAGGAGGGAATAGGGGATTACCGTAAGAGTCCTTTGGAATGGACTTGAAGGTGGTATACCAATTTGAGCACATCATCAACCTACAGCCATCGAAAGGGAGTTGTACCAGGATGGAGGTGAGGTATCTTCTTCAAAGATCATCGTGATCTCATCATAGTCTTCCGGTCAATTTCATCTCGGGCTATCTTCATCAAAGAATAAAGAACAGGAAGAGATTCATCATGGACCAAGAGATCGCAGCAGCCTTGATGAATAAGTGCTTGAACAGGGTCATAGACAACAATTGCAGAGAAGGCATTATCAACTTCCCGAGTCCGAAGATTAGCAAGAATATCGTAGTCCGAGATAGCTCCTCCTCCCAAATCAACAACCTCTTGAAATGGTTCAACAGGAACATCAATGAAGATGGGAGCTTGATCGTAATTAAGAAAGACTCCCCGCCGTGACCACTATAGGTGTAGATGGAGCAGGTTAGCAGATGGGCCGGAATGAGCATCGATGAAGGAATATTCTTCAAGCACAGTGCTAATAAACCGTTGATCATCATCGAGATAGTTCTCACTGATTCAATAGTGTCACTTGAGGAATCAAAGTAGAGGAACTTTATCGCCTTTGCTTGAATCAAGATTCACATCGTAAGCATTTCCTTCTTTCCTTTTCAATGCTTCTTCAATAAGTAATGAGCTCCCTCGAGTTATCTTCAAAACATTTTCAATAAATCGGTGGCAAGAGCACCTCCGGTCGTAGTCTCAAAGATCGTGAGTACTTGAATCCCCAATCTTCATCATTTTCACTCTTCCTAGCCGATAGGGATCATTCTCTTCAAAATCAAACCGAGTTTTGTAGACAGAGGCATATGCAATCCAAACAGAGATGACCATCGATCTTGCCTTATTCGATCCCGAAAAGATAGACTTGGTTCCAGAGGAGAGGCAAAAGATCAAAATATCGGTTGAAATTCAGCATCAACACATTCTTGCTGAAATTTTGATATTTGGAGAGCGGAGGAAACTTCTCGGCAAAAGTCTCATTCAAGTCCAGTCTTGACCTATCAACATAGTCACCAATAGTCCAAAGAGTACAGAATCTTTCTGTTCTTCATGGAACTGAAGAAGTCTTCTAATGAATGGCTGGAGATGGTCTATCGGAAATACCCAGTTGCTTGGAGCAATCTTGTTGATCATGGACCAAGGGTTATTGAAATAGATGTGAAAGGTGGGGTTCTTGATGGGAGCACATTTTCTGGTCCTTGCTTCAATGGCTACTCCGGATGAGGCAACAGGTCAATGTCCTAAGGTTAGGATAAGATAATAAAAGGGGTTGCAATGGAATTATCCTCCTCAAATCTTGCTCAATCATTCTTCTTCTTTCAGAAATTTCTTGATTAATTTCCTCAGGTGATTTAGTGACCTTTCTGAAAATTGGTTTGGGGAGAAGAGAGGCCTCATCAAGAACTGGTTCAGCAAATAAAGTTTTTCTGACTCTAGGATCAGAAGGAGGGATAACAAAGGATTCTGGAGCATTGCGTATACGTACTTTGATTTCTTGGATGATTTGCGTAAGATGCAGTGCATGGTTCTTTTCTTAGGTTCAAGCAGAGGATGGGGCAAACAGGAATGGAGGCCGATTTCTTAGCTCTTGTAACAGTGCCCAAAGAAGAATAAAGTGGATGAGGAGGCATGGGCCGAGATAACTAAAGGCTTTGAACTAGCAGGGGCTAGGGATGGTTTCTTTGATTTCTTCTTCTTCTCTTTCTCACAGCCAAATGTAGCTGAACTTTCACAGAGCAAAGAACTCTAATAACAGAACAGAGCTCCACCAACAGATCGCTCCGCTAATCCTTTTCCAATCACCTTCACCGTGGTGCTTCAACTTGAGTTTGGAAATGCCGGTAGCATTGGGGTCCGCAAGAACTACACCGGGTTACCTCTCGATTATCCCGCCAAAGAACCAATAGTGACATCCTTTGCCGGAAAATCCTTTCCTTTTTGCCTATCGCCAAAGCATACTTCCCGGCCGCTGAGCAATCACTCTAAAAATGAATCCACACCGCTTGAAATTTATCCTTAGCACTATTGCAGCGAATGCCTCAAACCGAAGATCGCAATATGGCTATGCGAGCGATCGGCAAATTAGACATCTCGTCAATAATTTCAATCAAAGCGAAGAATCTCCTAACATAATCAACCTTAAAATGCTTGTCTCCACCGAGTCTTGGACCAACATTAGCACCTCTAATAAGATTCCAGGCATCATCCAGACCAAGCATCCATAGAATTAGGGCCGTAATTTCCTAGGGTTGGAAAGATGGAGGATATACTTTCAGAGGTGACAGAGATTGGAACACCGTAAATGTAGAAGAAATGGCAGAGAAGGATTCGGGATCATCTTCATCGGAATATTCAACGACGTAATTTGCGAAGAACTCTCTGATCGAATCAATATAAACTCCAAAATTGTCGAAGGAGTCGAAAGGGAAGAAATGTAAGAGTCCGATAAGAGATCTCTCGAGAAATTGTCCGTCAACAAAGATCATCGAAGAAGCTTGAGTCTATGTAACCTCCATAGATATCCTTTTCATTACTCATGATTTCGCAAAACTCAACAATCAAACAAACTCAAACACAGTAAACCAATGTTAGAATCAGATATTTGAGATATTAAAATGGACTTACCAGATTCAAAGAAGAAGTTTGAGAAATGGAGACTTGTGATAGCAAGATAGAATTTTGATGAGAATGTGAAAAGGTTTTTCAAAGAGTAAGCTTTGCTTAAATATGTTATGGAGTTTGAGGGAACGGTTTATTTGAAAAGGGTTTTCAAAAGACGAAAACTGTTCATTTTCATTGAAATACGTTGGCCAGCCTCCATTTAAAGCGCCGAATTTGAGCAGCTTAAGAATGATTACCATAACCGTTTAGGATTTAAAATGATACAGCTTTACCCGAGACTTATCACAAAATTAATTGGAATAAATCATTTGACACGATTTTCGGAAATGGCGGTACACACACGTGTCGAGAGGGGTGTGACCAACTCCGTCCTTGATTTGATAGGTCTCGACAGGGACTCAAATTTTTACATTAAAGAGAAGCTTGCCGATGGGAGACATAGATAGCCGGCAACCACTACTTAGAACATCGGCGTAAAAGAGCATCGGCAAGCAATCGCAGAGATATCAATCATCAAGAAGGACAGTATCAACAGGCATAGCGATTTCAAGAAGATGTAAGCATCAACCGTAATAACCAATAACACCCAAACTCACTCCTAAGGAATTCAAATCTCTTCTCGATCAAGAGGCTTTGTCAAGATATCGCCTTCCGAAAGTCAAGCATGAACTTTCAAAGAAGACAACGTTGCCTTTCTCAACATGATCTTTCAAGAAATGGTATTTTATGTCAATGTGCTTTGTTTTGGAGTGCATTACATCGGATTGTTTGAGACGGAGATGGCAGACTCGATTGTCACAAGAGATTGGGCGTACTTGAGGAGGAATCTCATAGTCTACTAATTGTTGCTTCATCCATAGAATCTCGAGATAGCAGCCTACCGGCAGCAATGTATTCCGCCTCGCCTGTGGAAGTTGAGGTTGCCGTTTGCTTTTTGCAAGACCAAGAAACTAGCCTTTCACCAAGAAACCGGCAAGTTCCACCGGTGCTCTTCCTTGTAATCCCTAAGAAGCAAAGATAGTCGCATCCGAGTAACCGATAAGATTGAATGAAGAATCTTCCGGCATACCATAAACCAAGATCAGCAGAAGTGCCACTTAGATATTTGATAATTCTTTTCACGGCTTGCGATGGGATTCTCTAGGATCGGCTTGAAATCCGGCGCACACAAACAAAGAAACATAATATCCTGGTCATTGCCGTTAGATAGAGCAAAGGAACTAATCATTCCTCCGTAAAGAGTCATGTCCACTTTCTTGCCGGATTCGTCTTTGTCAAGATGCACATTTGTCGCCATAGGAGTGCTTGAGGATGAGCATTATCAAAACCAAATTTCTTGATTAGTTCCTTGGTGTATTTGGCTTGATGTATAAAAATTCCTTCATTGGTTTGCTTCACTTGTAGACCAAGGAAATAGGTAAGCTCACCCATCATACTCATTTCGAACTTGCTTTGCATGAGCTTTTCAAATCTTTTGCATAGAGCTTCATTTGTGGAACCGAAGATGATGTCGTCCACATATATTTGAACAAACAATGAATGACCCTTGTGCTTGGTAACAAATAGAGTTGTATCGATCTTTCCTCTTGTAAATCCCACGCCATCACTGAGTAGAAATTTGGATAGGGTTTCGTACTGTGCCCTAGGAGCTTGCTTCAAGCCATAGAGAGCTTTCTTCAATCGGTAGACATGATTTGGTTTCTTAGGATCTTCAAAGCCTCGGCGGTTGTTCAACGTAGACCAGCTTCTTGAAGTTCACCATTTAGGAATGCGCTTTTCACGTCCATTTGATATAGCTTGAATTCTTTGAAGGCAAAGATGGGCAAGAAACAAATTTTATCGCTTCTAATCTTGCTACTGGTGCGAAAGTTTGATCATAATCAATCCCTTCCTCTTGACGGTATCCTTTGGCCACTAATCTCGCTTTGTTTCTTGTAATCTTTCCCGATTCATCCAACTTATTTCGAATACCCATTTCGTTCCAATGACTTGCCGAGAGGAAGGTCTCGGTATCAGCTCCCTGACTTTACATCTTTCAAACCGATTCAATTCTTCTTGTATAGCTTCCACCCATTGGATCAAGAAGGGCTTCTTCAGCCTTTCCGAGGCTCAATATCGACACCATAGCCGAAGAAAAGAGATTTTCATCAAAATCCTTGTTCAGATTTCGGTCACTCGGGTCCAAAAATATCACCAATGACATTTTCAAGAGGGTGGTCACGATGAGGTCTAACTTCTCTAAGGTCTTGTCTTACCGATTCTTGTCTTAAGGATTCTAGAGGAGGATCGTAATCGCCAGCAGATTTTGAAGATGATAAATTTAAAGGAATAGGAGAGATAGTAGGGTTTGGACTTTGAGTGGATTTGGAATTTGATCGAGGAATATTTGGTATAGGAGGATGAATTACAGTAGATTGGATTTGGGCTAGGATTCATTGGTACAGGATGAGGAGGATTGCGTAATGGCTATCACAGAGACGTCTGGAGGATTATCGCCAGGACGGTTTCTTGCCGAGGATGGAAAGATGTCACCGGATCTTCTCGCAACGACAAAAGGATCTTGTGCATTATCCGCCGATTGATTAGTATAACTAGATTCACCGTCTCAAAACCACTAGATTGGTTAGCACTATTTGGAGTCCGGTCGACTCTAACAAATCAAATTCATCAAAAGTTACATGAACAGATTCAACAATTTTCAAAAGTTTCTTATTGAAAACTCGAAAGGCCTTACTCGTGTTTAGAGTAGCCGACAAAAATGCCTTCATCGCCTTTTTCATCAAATTTACCTTGCTCTCTTCCGTTGTAAAGCACATAGCATTTGCACCCGAAGATTTTGAAGAATCCAATATTTGGTACTCGGCCTCTCCGAGTTCATAAGGAGTCTTATTATGGAATTTGTTGATGAGAGATCCGTTCTGAGTGAAGGCGGTATGAATGGCTTCGCCCGTAAATATTTCTACACTCGGCTTCGTAAATCATGGTCTTACCGGCTTCAATAAGCGTCCTATTCTTTCTCTCAACTACACCATTTTGTTGAGGTGTACCAAGAGCAGAGAAATTATGGTCTATACCATGATCGTCACAATATCGAGCAATACCATTATTTGTAAATTCGGGCCCATTGTCTCGATCTCATGCTAACGATATCGCTCTCCTTCGAGTCCCAGAAAGGGCCGGAATAACTTGGTGGCAACAAAGATACGTGTCATCTTTATTGCCGAAAGCTTCCACCCAAGTATATCGAGAATAATCATCTACTACGACTGTGGTATATCTACTTCCCCAAGGCCGGCCGTGGTTGTGGGGCCAAATAGATCCATGTGTAACATTTGTAGGCACCTAGAAGTTGACATGCAGTGGCTTGGACTCAAAAGAGGATTTGTGTTGTTTTCCCCAACCGGCAAGCTCGCACTTCTTTCCATGATCGCAGACACTTTTGGAAGACCAGCTTGCCAATCCGGAACCGGCAAGCTTGGAATATTGATTTGAAGTTTAAGTGATCGAGTCTCTTGTGCCATAGCCACGAGTTCTCACCGATGTTCTTAGCTACAAAACAAATATTAGTAACACCCGCAATAGCACTTAAGTCTACCGCATAAATGTTACCTTTTCTTTTGGCAAAGGAGAAGAGTTTCATTCGAGGCAATATCTTTTATGTAGCAACTTGAAGTAGTGAAAATACATTGCATTCCTCTATCACGTAATTGTGATATGGATAGAAGGTTATGTTTGAGTCCATCCACCAAAGAGACCTTCTCGTACAAGAATCGCACCTCTAATGATGGTACCACATCCAATTATTTTACCTCTACCATTGTCACCAAAAACTACAGAGGACCCGATGCATCGCAATATCAAAGAAGGAGATCAAGACGGCCAAATGTGTCTCGAATGTACCACTATCCAAAATCCATACATCTTTGCTAGCATCGGGCCGAGGCCATAAAGCATTCCCGCAAGTAAAACATGCTTATGGTCCCCCTTATATACCGGGTCCAAGAGGTTAGTTCCTCTTGGGCAACCATATCCGGCCGCCACTAGAGGCTTTTGCCACCGTGGGTCCCGAGAGGCTTTTCAAGAGGCATTCATGAGCATGATGACCATAATCCAAACAGCTTTCACATTTCACTTTGCCGATTGATCGAGTAGTCGGCACGACACCACTAGATTTAGTCATTGCATCATTAGGCTTAGAAGAATCAAGCAGTACGAACGTAGGGTCTTTATAAGTGTTGGTTTTGCCCTTCTTGCCTTTCGTTGCCTTTGCCAGCCACCTTGGGGAGATCGATCATTGGCACTGAATCAAGATTGGCAATACCAGCTTTGCCGATGCATTTACTTTCAATATCTTCATCCGCATTCATTTTCAGCAATCTTAATTCCCTTTTGTACGTACCGGCTTTCTCCATTTCCTTGTAGTGAGGATACTTCATTGATACAAAGATTATATTTTAGCTTAGTATCCTTATGCAATGAGTTAATCGAGTTGTTCTCAGCCTTTCTTATCCTTTTTCTCGCCACAGAGACATTAGTACACTTGTCGCTTTCCGGTTTCAAAACCTATCCCATGTTGATCATTTTTAGGAATAGCTTGGCATGCATTAATTGCCATTTTAGCAAATAAGTTAGGTTTGGAAAAAGTATTGATGGTTTTCATAAGAGAATCATTTCTTTGAGCTAAATCTTTAATCCGTGCTATGTGTACTTTTGCTCGTTTTTGAGATCCGTGTTTTCGCTTGAAGCCGATCGAGTTCACTCAGCTTTGTTTTCAAAGAATCAAGTTCAGCCTTTGAGTGATTCTCTTTCACAGAGATTAAACCGAAATCAACAAATAATATTTCATGAACACTACTCAACTTTTCATAATCAACAAAAAGTTCATCCATGGTCTCTATCATCTCAAATTTAGATATCTCAGAAGAGGGTCACCGTGTTTCTTTTGGCCGAGTGATCTTTTGGTTCAGAGAAAAGTTGGGTAGGGATGAAATGGGTTTGGCAAGATTTCTTGAAATACTTGGAAGTTTGGTAAAGGATGGCTTCTTTTCAGTAGGATTGTGGAGGACTTGGTTCGGTTGCATGAGAGGCAATGGGTCCACACTGTCCATAAAGTGAGGTTCCAACTTGAATGACTTTGAAACCATAAGGATTGACTCGCATTGACTTTGACTTCTTGAAATGAATGTCTTGGGTCTTTCTCTCCTTGAAGATGTTCTTGGAGGAGAAGCATTCCGGTGAATAGGAGTAGGTAAGTCTAGTGCTATTTCATCATCGGCATCCAGTGGCAACAAAGCTTATATCAAAGATCTTCATTGTCATCCAGCCGCCTTCACCTTCTCGAGCCGGGCCACACTGCATCGGCATAGCTTTCTCGCTGCCGTCATCCGCAACATAGCTTCGGACTTTGGATGTCTTTGGTTTACCGATTTCCCGACATATTCATATTTTGGTTGGGGACACTTAGATGCAAAATGTCCGTGTTTTCGGCAAGCTTAAAGCATACCAAGTCTCCTTTGCTGTTCTTTCCGTCAGAGTGCCGGTAGAAGGCTTATGGTTGCCGGTGGCTCTATGGAAGGGAGTAGTAAATGGTTTATTTTGATTTGGTTTGCTGTCTTTTGCATTTTCTTGAAGTTTTTGAACTTTCGGTAGTTTCTGCAAATGCAAAGAAATTCCTCTTCTTCCATAAGAGGCTCAGGAGGATTTTCAAGGGTTTTGCTACAAAGCAAGGACTTTGGCATTGATCGATAGGAGGATAAGGAGTAGGCATTTGAGATATCCGAGTCTCAGGCCGAGAGAGACATGCATTTGAAGTTTTTGTCGAGAATATTAAGTTTTTGTAGTTCTCTTTCATACAAAAATAGACTAGACACAATATTTTGAATAGAAGTGGTATTTAAATCTCTAGCTTCTCTAAGAACAAGAACCTTAGTATGATATATACTTCCTAAAGCACTTAGAAATCGTATATTCAGATCTTTCATAGTATATACTTTACCAAGAGAAGCACAAAGATTACTTACCTCGCTAATCGATCATATGCCGTTTCCGAGTGATTCGCCATCTCGATTTCTTGAAGGATTCGAACTCAGCAATAGCATCATAAAGCCTCGTTGTCCTTGGTGCGCGCATCTCCTTCAAGTATTCAAGGAGCTTGTTCCAAAGCATTCTTGTGCCGTGTAACACAAGTCAATGAGCTTGTACTGTTTGTCGTCTAAACCACAAGAGATAATGTGGCTGGCTTTCCCATCAAGAGCATAGGTTAACTTGTCTTCGTCACCCATTCATCTCTTGGTTTTTCGACCGTAGTTTCCGTGAACTTGAACATCCGTTTGTTGTTCATCGTCGCGTCAAGATGCGCAGCTAGGGGAGTGGAAGGTATAGGTTTGTAGGTGGTTTGAACTTTCAAGGGAGTAATCGGTCCACCTTCCACTACTTTCATTAATCGTTCATCTATGAAGTTCATATACTTTATCATTCGGGCTTTCCAAACACCAAACTCATTGATGTTCAACATCGGTATGGTAGTGATGTTAAACGCTCGCATAATTTTTCCCGCCATGGTATCGGCAATCAAGCCGTGAGGCTTGGAAATTTCTTTCAAAATGTCAAGCTCGATACCAATTGTTAGGCCCAATAGGCGAGGAAATAGGCTAGAGGGGGTGAATAGCCTTTTTGCAATTTTAATTAAAATACTTTAATGGTCATAGTCACCGATCGTAAAGTTGTAAGATAATCAAGAAGTTACGGAATATTAGTGACTAAGATGAACTCACACAAAATCAGCAAGAAATTGTTTAGAGCTTGATTTTAAACACAAAGTATTTATGTAAATCATATATGCAGAGCAACTTGTTTGGTTTAGGGAAATACTTATGATTCAGCAGGATGAACTGTTCTGATTTGTTGTGGTGAACTACTGGCAAGATGAAAAATAAAGTAAAGACAAGGACACAGTATTTGGAGAGGTTCACAGCGCGTGAATGCCGCTACGTCCTCTACCAAGATTGGTCGATCTTGGATTTTGGGAAAGTTTACTATCGCATGTCCTAGTCTATTACAAGTGCCGCCTTGCCGATTACAAGGACTCGAATACAAGGATCTACCGATGGATCTTTAAATGAAGAACTCGACTGTGTGTTTTTGAGTGGCAAGTTAGACTTATCTCACTCAGGTGTGTGTGTGAATCTCAATCAATGCATTCTAATGATTGTCTTGTTGGAGAATGCTTACAAGGTTGATTGAGAAGTGCACGAGTGTATATCCCTAATAAAGTCTAATGATTTTATGGATTTGAAGACTTGAACACAATCAATGCTTCAAGCACACTCTTCTTCAATGCAATCACCAACCTTCTTTAATGCAGCAAAGTCTTCTCTATATATACTTGAGGAGAAGGAAGAGAAGAACTAAAGATGCCGTTGAAGGGTAGAATCGGAAAGAGGTTGGTAGGTGAGGATCATTTAATGCCATATCTTTGCAATTAATGCGGAGATTTGAATAAGACATTTCGCTATTGTACAATGGGTAAAAACCCCTTTGTCCCAACCGGTTACCTCGCAGCAGCAGACAAAGGACAAAGTAGAGCTAAAAGTGGCTCTTGTGTCAAGCATCGTAATGGTGTCAAGTGTGAAAATATAACTACTTTTAGCAAACAAGTACGATGAAAGAGATAGAGATGTGACCGTTGTGATCGAGATTTTATTTCAAACGAAAGGAGTCATCCAAATATAAGTCACCTATCTCGCCGAAGTATGTTGCCGAAAAGAGTTAACTCCCGCCGATTACTGTGCAGATCCCACCAGCAGGATAGTATCCTGCAGAACATGCTGAATTAACTGGGAGAGCATCAGTAAGAGATCCAAAAATAAAATCTAATTAAATTAGGGGTCTCTAACTAGCTGAGTGATTGGGATTAAGCAATTCTGAGTCCACATATATTTTGACTCAACAGACTCACAACATGATAAGATAACATAAGACATCTAGTAATTAATGTGTCTGCAATGACAATGATTGGATACTCAGTGTTTCAGAAGGTCATTCCATGCTACTCGCGCTTGTCCCTTCGTCACTCTTTACTTTCTTCCCTCGTCCCCAACGAGTCTTCTTCCGTTCCACGTGAACTACATCTGTCTCCCTCTTTCCAAGATTAGGAGTTCGCCCTGTTGTGTCCAGCAATCCAGTCGCTCTCAAAGCTTCGTTCATCCGTGCCTCGGCTCGAATCTCCTCCCTACGAGTCTGTAAAAGGGGACCCCTATTCGCCAATATGTCAACTCTAGTCTCGTAGTCAAACAAAGTGTCCCCGGTAATATCTTGAGGGATAACCCAAGCTTCCGCGCTCCTAAGGTCGTAACTGGAACGGCAACCCTGCCCCAGAATCTCCTCGCGTATCCTCCCCAGAATTGCCTTACGCCTGCTCCCTAGAATCATTCGAGTCTTTCCCAGATGCTGCTCGTACCAATCCAAGTACTCAGCAGTCAGAACAACACTCTCCCGACGTCTAAGGAGTACCACAGGAGGAAGAGCAAAATACTTCCATAGCCTCAGAAAGAGAAGGAAAGCATTTGGGTCTGTCATAGAGTAAGAAGCTACTTCCATAGCGGCGATGTTACTCCAACCCAGCAAAGGCTCCTGCCTCATCCCAAATTGTCGAGAAATGAGCGACGAGATATAGAAAGAGGACTGAGATAGCCCAGGAACCC
The DNA here is from genome assembly GCA_022495995.1 of Adenophora triphylla var. japonica. NCBI lineage: Eukaryota > Viridiplantae > Streptophyta > Magnoliopsida > Asterales > Campanulaceae > Adenophora > Adenophora triphylla. Next base: position 153,302 of record JAFEMH010004304.1, on the reverse strand, counting down.
TAACAACATAGGAACCTTCCTGAAAGGCCCTCTTGGTCTCAATCTTCCAATGAGGAACCCACCAACGAATGTGATGCGTGCCGAGCCTGACCATCCACCTTTCCCATTCAGATTGATCCCTCTCCAAGACCAAAGGTCGCTGAGCAAATGTCCACAGATCTAAAAGAGATCGAAAGCACAGGATAGCTTGAAGTCTTTCTCTCACAACTATAAAGCAAGAAAAATGGGGCTTCCTCCGTGCATGAATCGGTCCCCCATCGCCAGATAGTCTACACCGTGGAAGGTTTCCCCCAGAACCAAAGGAACGATATCCTTGCCTGCTCTGCAATGGCCTATAACATCCAACAAAGCGCTGTGACATATCCCGAGGGAGCTAACTATGAAAAGAGTGGCTATCACGCACAAAGCAAAAACGCCCCATGAGACGTCACTCCCGCCGTCACTCATGAACCTGCCAAAGCTGCCTCAGCCTCCATATACCACAAACATTTCAAGCTCATGCGACATGCACAAAACATACAAAAAAAAAGGAAGTAGAAACAACTCATAAGTTATCAACAATAAAGTGCAAATAAAAGAGTTCATTACATGTGAATACATTGTGCATATAAATACAAATATTTTGTTGCTCTCCTCACTAACATACACAGAAAAGAAAAAAAAGAGTCCTACTCTGAGTCATCGACAGCACCACCTGGTAAAGACTCCCACATCTCGGCGCCTCCGCCAGCCACCTCATCATCCTCGGTGAACTCAGCTCCTTTCCTCAACCGGATACTCCGAGAAGTCTGCAGAAGTAATAACGAATAAGGAAAAAAAAGACGAGCCCTTCCTCCTCTCCTTGGCCAGCACCTGCGGCGTCCTTAAAATATTTCAACAAACTCGGTCAGAGGCACCACAAGTCCTCATCATTTCAGCCAGAGGCGCCACCACGTCCTCATCATTAAGAAGAGGCGCCACCAGGTCCTCATCATTTCAGCAGAGGCGCTACCACGTCCTCATTATTTCAGCAGAGGTGCCACCACGTCCTCATTATCTCAAACAGAGGCGCCACCATGTCCTCATCATCTCAGCCAGAGGCGCCACCACATCCTCAACTTCATCCTCACAAAGGCGCCTCCTCCTGCAGGTAAACACATCAAAGGTATGTCAATAAACTTCAAATCCAAGATATAGCAGTAATAAATGCTACATAAAAGAAGAGTGTCACATATCATTCCCATGTTAAAAAAAAGTCCATCCCAATATGGCACACCCATGTTCAAAAAAAGTCTGTCCCGACACGGCACACCCATGTTCAAAAAGGCCCGTCCAAACACGACATGTTTCCTTTCTAAAAATTCCCACAAACGAAGTTCCATACATGATCCACAAAATACGCCATCAAATCCAACTTAGGTTCATACTCCTGATCTAAGCCTCAACTTAGGTTCATACTCCAGATCTAAGCCTCAACTTAGGTTCATACTCCTGAACTAATCCTCAACTTAGGTTCATACTCCTGATCTAAGACTCAACTTCGGTTCATACTCCTCAACTAATCCTCAACTTAGGTTCATACTCATGATCAAAGCCTCAACTTAGGTTCATACTCCTGATCTAAGCCTCAACTTAGGTTCATACTCTTGAACTAAGCCTCAACTTAGGTTTATACTCCTGATCTAAGCCTCAACTTAGGTTCATACTCCAGAACTAAGTCTCAATTTAGGTTCATACTCCTGAACTAAGCCTCAAAAGTCTCAACTTAGGTTCATACTCCTGAACTAAGCCTTAACTTAGGTTCATAATCCTGATCTAAGCCTCAACTTAGGTTCATACTCCTGATCTAAGCCTCAACTTAGGTTCATACTCCTGATCTAAGCCTCAACTTAGGTTCATACTCCTGATCTAAGCCTCAACTTAGGTTCATACTCCTGATCTAAGCCTCAACTTAGGTTCATACTCCTGAACTAAGCCTCAACTTAGGTTCATACTCCCGAACTAAGCCTCAAATTTAGGTTCATACTCCTGAACTAATTAAGTCCCAATTTAGGTTCATACTCCTAAACTAAGCCTCAACTTAGGTTCATACTCCTGAACTAAGTCACACTTAGGTATAGACACCTTCAAATAGTCACACTTAGGCATAGATGACTTCGAACAGTCACACTTAGGTATAGACGCCTTCAAACAGTCACACTTAGGTATAGACGCCTTCAAACAGTCTCCCTTAGGTATAGACGCCTTCGAACAGTCTCCCTTAGGTATAGACGCCTTCAAACAGTCACACTTAGCTATAGATGCCTTCAAACAGTCACACATAGGTATAGACGCATTCAAATAGTCACACTTATTTGCAAGTACCCCAATCCGAACCGCTCTCCATCCGAGCATACGGAAAATACCAAGGGCGAACTTCCGGAGGTCATAACTTCTTCATACTGACTCTGATTGAGATGTGCCATATATGGTTGGAAAACTCTCGATGAGTAATATTCAATGGTAATGGAAACTCTGAAAAAATGACTGATTACAAGGAGGTCCATACGGACATATTTGCAAGTATGGTTATTTTTATGGTTTTCTTTGTCAAACACGTCAAAAACATTTCTTAACCACGAAGATTGACAGATGTGTCCATACGGACATGTTTGTTAACACGCTAAAATCCCCCAAAAGTCCCCCAAAATCCCCCAAATCCAGGAAAACCAAAAAATGTCTAATTACAGAGAGGTCCGTACGGACCTCATTGCAAATTTTCTAAGCCTATAAATACAGGCCACCCCAGCTCATTTAAATCACACCTTCACTTCTCCCAACCTCCATGTATCCTTCTGGCAGCATTCTGAGCCATTCCGGCCCATCTCGAGGCCTCCCGAGCCGTCCTGAGGCATCCTGAGCCATCCCGAGGTGATCCCGAGCCATCCCGAGGCGATCCCGGTCTATCCCGATCAACTTGAACCCTACAGGTGGACCTTTGTCGAGCATGTCCTTGGCCAAAGGTCGAAGAGTACAATCATTTCGTTTGACCTTCCCATCAGTTGCCTTACGATCTGCCTCCATATCGTCTAACATCCTTTACAGATTGAGAAGCTTCATAACGTCCATGTTGCCTATTTGATGGAAGATAGAATTAGACTTTTGCCTCTCTTCACGGTGGTGCTCCCTCCTAGAGAGTGTCTTATGTGTCTAGTCCCTTGAAGGGTTCCTTTCTCTTCTATCCCGTCTGTGAAGTGATCGGTCTCCTCTTTGGGGTGACCTACGCTAAGCTCTGTTAGCTTTTAGCTACCTTCTCTGAGCTGAGTCGGCCTCCTGCTCTCTTT
>JAFEMH010004304.1:0-145000 GCA_022495995.1 Adenophora triphylla var. japonica | reverse complement strand
CAAATAAGCGGCACTTGTCGGGTCAATGACCGCTAAAACATAAAAATCTCTTCCCCGGGCACCGGGCTGTTGAGCAGAGGAGGCTGCCCGAGGTATTTCTTGACTTCTTCAAAAGTAAGATCGCATTCCTCGTTCCATGCGAACTCGTTGGCCTTCTTCCTCCCTTTAAGAGTTTTGAAGAAAGGTAGGAATGTGAGGACCCCGACCTGGAACCAACACGTGTCCCGAGCTGGAGCGTCCCCAACTAACTCCAAACTTCCTAAATTTTTAAAACTTTGATTTAACTTACAAACTTAAACATACTTAACATAACCATTTCAAAATAACTCCATTCCTCTCTACATTGGAGGAAGAGTTGAACAACTTTAAAAGTAACAACCTGTTTTAGTTACAAAAGATTTTGGTTATAACGTAGAAACTAAATTTTTATATACACAAACTCCATAAAGGAATTTTACCAAAATACATCTTTCTACGCCAACCTATACATACCCCGACAATCCCAAAATACCACTTCCAAACTCCTTTCCGTCCTTACTTGGCCTGGTCCGCACATCTCGAGATCTAAAAACATTAAAGGGAGAGGGGTGAGAATAAATCTCAAAGAAGCTATTTTGAATGCAGCAATATGCCAAGTAAGATGCAACACATAACAAGGTGCATATAATACGTTGGGAAAGCTGTAAACACCTTACATTACCTCGGTTTACCTTTTCCCGTCTGAACAATAGTCGTACAACATTGGGGATAAAACCCCACTCATTAGTGAACTGCTTGAGCATTATTCACTTCTTATAAGACCCGTTTTTCAGGGAACCATATAAGATAGTAGCAACTCTATAAGGCTTTTGGCTCAATACAGATGCTATAACCCCAATCTGTGGCCACAGAAGGTGACGGTCACAGGTATAACATAATCCGATCACATTAGGTCACACTTTCCATAATTGATCGTATTACGCTATACCCCCAAACATCGGCTGATTAACACAAGTTCAAGCACATAACAGTTACTTGAAATAAAATCCACAAAAGGGATAAGAAATATAACCACATGGTAAAATATACTCATGTCAACCAATACCATAGTGCAACATTTATTTAATACACTATGCATAGTAAAATCAATGAATATGGATTCAAGTAAGTCAACAAGGTACATCAACCAGCCCCACATAGTCAACATACAACAATACATGGCCTCTATAAAGGTCCAAGCTCAATTTACCAAGTTCGAGTCATATTGGTTAAGTTGCCAAACAAGGCTGCCAAGCGGTTTCCGAGTGATATTTAAAGTACTCCCACAATTCCAATTTAACTAAATAAGATGTCATTGTGTAGCTAAAGTATTCTATTTTAACCTAAGTTAAAGAGGATTCATTTATATCCTAGGTAGATTGGGTTTATATTACTTTAAAAATAGTCAAGAGTTATGATGAGTGGTTTTTGTGGAAATCAGAAAGGAAGAAAAACTGGAGCAGTATCTACTGTCATGGGCGACCGCCCAAGGTAGTATGGGCGACCGCCCAAGCAAGGGGTCACAAAGGGTGAAGTTTCTGTCGAAGTGGGCGACCGCTCAGGGGTACATGGGCGACCACCCAAGCGTGGAGGAAAACTGAAGGCCATTAAGCTGAATAGATGGGCGGCCGCTCAGCCCCACATGGGCGACCGCCCAAGCCTGAATTCTCCTAACTATTTCATACCTCTTCCAAACCAATCCAACACTAACTAGCATCATTTTAGTACTCAAAATCTATGCCAACCATTCCAAACAAATAAGATAAACCTAACCCTTTCACCTACTTAGTTAATTCTCACATTTCACTATCCCATTTCATGTCTAACATCCTTACTTCACATTTACCATACTCTTTTACTTTTGATCAACTTCCATGGACCACAACCCTATTTTTAAGTCATTAATCAATTCTCAACTCCAAGAAAGTGTCCTAATATACCAAACAACCATTTTAACAAACAATACCAACATCAAATATTTCATGAGCAAGTATTTGAAGGGAAGTCATAATAAATCACCTTAACAATATGAGATGAAATAACAATTTTCTCGGCTTGATGCGTTTCCTCGTTGCCCGAACAAGAGTATGCCAATGGATCGGACAATGAGAAGGAATTGGATTTATTATGACTTTTAGAAGAAAAAGATTGGAGGGAGGTTTTCCATGGGAATTTTTGAGAAGGAAGAAGGAGATGAGGGAGGAATGGGGAGGTCAAATGGGGAAGATGATTGAAAAAAGTAGGAGTATGGCCCCCCCATACTCCATTTAATTACATCTATCCACTATCTCCAATTAAGCCCCTCAATATCTAAAGAATGAAATTAAACCCTCTACTTCTCTCCTCTACACAAGGACAACCTAACCACTCATATTTTATTTATTTTCAATTACTATACTTCAACAAAATACTTTAACTTATTTCCATTTAATCCTAAGGCTTTAAAATTATTTCACAACCATCTTAACTTAACATAAGAAATCAAAGACATAAAGTAAGCACATAAGGTCAACCAATAATATAAAATGCATATAATAGGATGCTAAAATAGTGCCTAGGTTTAGGGTCGTTACACTCACTCCCCCTTAAAGAAAATTCGCCCCGAATTTTAAAAAGACTTACTTGCACATTCAAACAACCAAGTATATTTCTCTCTCATTTCCGACTCTAGCTCCCACGTTGCTTCCTCAATGGTATGATTCTTCCATAGGATCTTCACTACCGGAATGCTCTTAGTTCTCAACTCCTTAACCTGAAACTCCAAGACTCTCAATGGTTCTTCAACATATGACATATCTGCCTGAATCTCATCGGGAGGAGAACTCAATATAAGGGAGGGGTCATGACAATACTTTCTCAACATTGAAACATGAAACACATCATGAAGCAAAGAAAAGGATGGAGGTAACGCTAACCGATAAGCCAAATCCCCAATCTTTTCTAGAATCTCAAACGGACCCACAAACCTCGGAGCCAATTTACCCTTATTACCAAATCGCTTAATTCCCGTCCTCGGAGAGACCTTTAAAAACACGAAGTCACCAACCTGGAAAGATAAGTCTCGTCTTCTATTGTCGGCATAGCTTTTCTGTCTACTCTGAGCCGTCTTCAATCTATCACGAATCACCTTGATTTTCTCCGTCAAATCTCGAACCAAATCCGGGCCCCAAAGCCTTGCTTCACCAACCTCGTCCCAACACATCGGAGATCTACACTTTCTACCATACAACGCCTCATACGGAGCCATCTCAATACTAGACTGATAACTGTTGTTGTAAGCAAACTCAACTAACGGTAGATGATCTTCCCAAGACAATTGAAAATCCATCACACAAGCCCGTAACATATCCTCAAGTATCTGAATGGTTCTCTCGGACTGACCGTCGATTTGAGGATGGAACGCCATGCTAAAACATAGCTTAGAACCCAAAGCTTCATGCAATGCTCTCCAAAATCTAGAAGTGAATCTCGGATTTCTATCGGAAACAATACTAACTGGAACCCCGTGAAGTCTAACAATCTCCTTCATATACAACTGAGCTAACTTCTCCATCGAGAACTTGGTTGATACGGGAAGAAAATGAGCTGATTTCGTCAATCTATCCACGATAACTTAAATAGCATCCATCTTCTTCGCGGTAAGAGGCAAACCCGATACAAAATCCATTGAAATCCCTTCCCATTTCCACTCCGGAATGTCTAATGGTTGAAGTAGCCCTGCCGGTCTCTGATGCTCGGCCTTGATCTGTTGACAAGTTAAACACTTAGACACATAATCCGCAATCTCCCTTTTCATCCCATTCCACCAATATCCACGTTTCAAGTCTTGATGCATTTTCATACTACCTGGATGAATGACAAACTTGGACTTATGACCATCCTCTAGAACATGCCTCTTGATTTCCGGTGATAAAGGAACATAAATTCTTCCTTGGAAGGTTAAAATTCCATCTCTATTCAACACGAATTCCCCGACTTTCCCTTCTTTTACCTGGCCCAAAATTTTCTTCAACTCCGGATCACTTTTTTGAGCTTCCTTCAAATCCCCATACAAGGTAGGAACGGCTCGCACATTCGCCATTATTACTTCACTTCTCAACTCTCAGGAACTCAAAGCTGTCACATAAGCCTTTCGGCTAATCGCATCCGCCACTACATTTGCCTTCCCCGGATGATAAGAAATCACACAATCAAAATTCTTCAAGAACTCTAACCATCTTCTTTGTCGGTTATTCAACTCCTTCTCTGTGAACAAATACTTCAAACTCTTATGGTCGGTGAAAATCTCAAATTTCGCCCCATAAAGGTAATGTTTCCATTTATGCAACGCAAACACAATCGCAATCACTTTCCTTGTTTGCATTAGTACACATCCCAACCCCGCCTTCGAGGCATCACTGTAAATGACAAAATTTTCGCAACCATCCGGAAGGGTAAAAATAGGAGCCGTTGTCAACCTCTTCTTCAACTCATTGAAACTTGCTTCACATTTGGAATCCCATATAAAAGATACATCTTTTCGAGTCAACCTTGTCAACGGAGTTGCAATTCGAGAAAAACCCTCAATGAACCTTCGGTAGTACCCCGCCAAATCGAGAAAGCTACAAACCTCAGTCACAGTTGAAGGTTGCTTCCAATTGACCATGGCTTCAATTTTTGAGGGTCCACGAAAATCCCCGAACTAGACACCACGTGCCCCAAGAAAGAGACCTGCTCAAGCCAAAACTCGCGCTTGCTGAACTTGGCGAACAACTATTTCTCACGAAGAACTGATAAGACAATCCTCAAATAATTTTCATGCTCCTCTCGGGACTTAGAATAAACAAGGATGTCGTCTATGAATACCACTACAAAGCTGTCAAGATACGACTTGAAGATACGATTCATCATAACCATGAATACGGCCGGAGCATTAGTCAACCCAAAAGGCATCACAACGAACTCATAGTGACCATATCTAGTTCTGAAGGCTGTCTTTGCAATGTCATCCGGTCTAATCTTCAACTGATGGTATCCGCTTCTCAAATCAAGTTTAGAGTAGATAACGGAACCTTGAAGTTGGTCAAACAAATCATCTATATTCGGAAGAGGGTATTTATTCTTTATGGTTGCTTGGTTCAACAAACAATAATCAATACATAATCTTAAGGTACCATCCTTCTTCCGAACAAATAAAACCGGTGCTCCCCACGGTGACACACTTGGGCGAATAAAACCCCGGTCTAGCAATTCTTGCAACTGAACCTTCAACTCTTTTAATTCAGCCGGAGCCATTCTATAGGGTGCTTTAGAAATAGGTGTGGTACCGGGCACTAGGTCAATACAAAACTCTATCTCACGATTCGGAGGCATAGAGTACTCACTTGAAAACACATCACTAAATTCATTAACAACCGGGATATGAGCTAATTCGGGGGACTTCTTACTTGAATCTACCATATAAGGCAAGTACCCCGTACACCCCTTAGATAGCATTTTTCTAGCCTTTAAAGCAGAAATAACATGTATACCGAACATAGATTTGTCCGCATCAAATATAAAAGTAGGCACATCAGGCATAGCAAATGAGACTCGCTTTCTACGACAGTCTACCAAAGCATGACACTGACTCAACCAATCCATCCCAAGGATCACATCAAAATCACGGATTGGTAACTCTACCAAATCCACTGGCAACACATGCCCACATATAGTTACATCACAACCGTGATAGATCAAAGAAGATGCGAGGCACTCTCCCATAGGAGTAGAAACCTCCAACATATAAGGCATAGATTCAGGCAATTTATGTAATGAAAATGCAAAATGAGATGCCACAAATGAATGGGAAGACCCGGGATCTATAAGAATGCGGGCCTTAACTCCTGAGACAGGAACTATACCTCTAATGACAGCATTAGGATCGACCTCTCCTCTACCCAAGGCGAACACTCGACCTTGCACTCTATCCTTGGGTTTCCCTTCGATATCTCTTTTCACACCACCACCTTGTCCCCCTTGTCCGCTACCCGAAGCTTGCTTCCTTTGCCACTTAGGAAAATTCTTTCAAAAATGGCCTGTTGCCCCACACTCTAAACATTTTCCTTGCTTACTCCAACACCTATCCTCTGAATGCCCTGGCTTCTTGCAAAATCCACACAATGCCCCAAACTGACCTGAAGTCGAACGGTTTGTCGGAGCCGCCGCATTTCCTCCTCTGCCTGCTCCCGGAGCTGATGTCCTTGGCTGTCCTCTATTCTGCCCAGAACCCTGACCTTGGAATCTATTCCTACTTCCACCTTCAAACTTACTACGATGCTCTTCTATATCATTCTCAATCCGGTATGCCATATTCACGGCCGCTTGGTATTTGATGAAGTCATGCGTCAATAACTGCTTCCGGAACTCCACCCTTAATCCTTTCACGAATCGGTAGATCCGCCTCTCTTCTTCCGACACCAAATGAGGACAATATCGGGCTAACTCTGTAAACTTGGCAGAATACTGTGCTATGGTCACTGTCCCTTGCTCCAATTTCAAGAACTCGACTTCCTTCTTATCCCTTGTAACCATTGGAATGAAATGATCTCGGAACTTGCGTGTGAAGTTCTCCCAAGTCTGCGGCGTAAGTTTCCGATCCCATCCATCCTTCACTACTTGCCACCAATGCTCAGTAGGTCCTTCTAACTTGAAGACAGCGCATCTCACCTTTTCTGCATCCGGACTCTCCATTGCTGCGAAAATCTTATTCATTGCCTCAAGCCATCTCTAGGCCATGGTGCCCTTGCCTACCTTCTTGTTGCAGTTGAGCCCTACCTTGATTTGCCATATTTTGTAGAAATACTCAGAACATGTCCATCATTTCTGCATTCGGATTACCAACATTTCCCAAAGCTTGAGCCTGATCGTCATCATTTCCCGCCATTAGAACAAACTCCTGCATTAAACACTCGGTGTCAGTTATCGCACACTCTCACTTAAGCTAGACCTCTACCCAAGAACTCTAAATCGAGCTTTGATACCAACTGTGAGGACCCCAACCCGGAACCAACACGTGTCCCGTGCTGGAGCGTCCCCAACTAACTCCAAACTTCCTAAATTTTTAAAACTTTGATTTAACTTACAAATTTAAACATACTTAACATAACCATTTCAAAATAACTCCATTCCTCTCTACATTGGAGGAAGAGTTGAACAACTTTAAAAGCAACAACCTGTTTTAGTTACAAAAGATTTTGGTTATAACGTAGAAACTAATTTTTTATATACACAAACTCCATAAAGGAATTTTACCAAAATACATCTTTCTACGCCAACCTATACATACCCCGACAATCCCAAAATACCACTTCCAAACTCCTTTTCGTCCTTACTTGGCCGGTCCGCCTGTCTTGAGATCTAAAAACATTAAAGGGAGAGGGGTGAGAATAAATCTCAGCATGCTATTATGAATGCTGCAATATGCCAAGTAAGATGCAACACATAACAAGGTGCATATAACACGTTGGGAAAGCTGTAAACACCTTACATTACCTCAGTTTACCTTTTCCCGTCTGAACAATAGTCATACAACATTGGGGATAAAACCCCACTCATTAGTGAACTGCTTGAGCATTATTCACTTCTTATAAGACCCGTTTTTCAGGGAACCATATAAGATAGTAGCAACTCTGTAAGGCTTTTGGCTCAATACAGATGCTATAACCCCAATCTGTGGCCACAGAAGGGGACGGTCACAGGTATAACATAATCCGATCACATTAGGTCACACTTTCCATAATTGATCGTATTACGCTATACCCCCAAACATCAGCTGATTAACACAAGTTCAAGCACATAACAGTTACTTGAAATAAAATCCACAAAAGGGATAAGAAATATAACCACATGGTAAATTATACTCATGTCAACCAATACCATAGTGCAACATTTATTTAATACACTATGCATAGTAAAATCAATGAATATGGATTCAATTAAGTTAACAAGGTATCATCAACCAACGCCACATAGTCAACATACAACAATACATGGCCTCTATAAAGGTCCAATCTCAATTTACCAAGTTGGAGTCATATTGGTTAAGTTGCCAAACAAGGCTGCCAAGCGGTTTCCGAGTGATATTTAAAGTACTCCCACAATTCCAATTTAACTAAATAAGATGTCATTGTGTAGCTAAAGTATTCTACTTTAACCTATGTTAAAGAGGATTCATTTATATCCTAGGTAGATTGGGTTTATATTACTTTAAAAATAGTCAAGAGTTATGATGAGTGGTTTTTGTGGAAATAAGAAAGGAAGAAAAACTGGAGCAGTATCTGCTGTCATGGGCGACCGCCCAAGCAAGGGGTCACAAAGGGTGAAGTTTCTGTCGAAGTGGGCGACCGCTCAGGAGTACATGGGCGACCGCCCAAGCGTGGGGGAAAACTGAAGGCCATTAAGCTTAATAGATGGGTGGCCGCTCAGCCCCACATGGGCGACCGCCCAAGCCTGAATTCCCCTAACTATTTCATACCTCTTCCAAACCAATCCAACGCTAACTAGCATCATTTTTGTACTCAAAATCTATGCCAACCATTCCAAACAAATAAGGTAAACCTAACCCTTTCACCTACTTAGTTAATTCTCACATTTCACTATCCCATTTCATGTCTAACATCCTTACTTCACATTTACCATACTCTTTTACTTTTGATCAACTTCCATGGACCACAACCCTATTTTTAAGTCATTAATCAATTCTCAACTCCAAGAAAGTGTCCTAATATACCAAACAACCATTTTAACAAACAATACTAACATCAAATATTTCATGAGCAAGTATTTGAAGGGAAGTCATAATAACTCACCTTAACAATATGAGATGAAATAACAATTTTCTCGGCTTGATACGTTCCCCTCGTCGCCCCGAACAAGAGTATGCCAACGGATCGGACAATGAGAAGGAATTGGATTTATTATGATTTTTAGAAGGAAAAGATTGGAGGGAGGTTTTCCATGGGGATTTTTGAGAAGGAAGAAGGAGATGAGGGAGGAATGGGGAAGTCAAATGGGGAAGATGATTGAAAAAAGTAGGATTATGGCCCCCCTCCCATACTCCAGTTAATTACATCTATCCACTATCTCCAATTAAGCCCCTCAATGTCTAAAGAATGAAATTAAACCCTCTACTTCTCTCCTCTACCCAAGGACAACCTAACCACTCATATTTTATTTATTTTCAATTACTATACTTCAACAAAATACTTTAACTTATTTCCATTTAATCCTAAGGCTTTAAAATTATTTCACAACCATCTTAACTTAACATAAGAAATCAAAGACATAAAGTAAGTACATAAGGTCAACCAATAATATAAAATGCATATAATAGGATGCTAAAATAGTGCCTAGTTTTAGGGTCGTTACAAGGAATTTCTCCGCAGACCGCGATATGAAGCGGTCGAGTGCGGTGATTCGCCCTTTTAGCTTTTGCACATCTTTTATGCATGCAGGAGGTTTCATGTCTAAGAGCTCTTGGATTTTTTCTGGGTTTGCCTCTATTCCACACTGATTGACCATGAACCCTAGAAACTTGCCCGCTTTTACCCCAAAGGCACATTTGAGGGGATTCACCTTCATGTTGTTGCGGTGCAAGTAGGAGAAAGTTTCTGCCACATGGAGGTCGTGGGCATTCTCCTTTGTTTTTATGACCATGTCATCTATTTAGGCCTCAAGATTTTTGCCTATTTGGTCTTTAAAAACATTTTTGACCATTCTTTGGTAGGTGGCTCCTGCATTTTTCAGCCCAAAAGGCATCATTGTGTAACAGTATGTTTTGCCCGCGTCGATGAAAGCTACGGAGGCAAATCTTCATGAGCCATTTTGATTTGGTGGTAACCAAAGTATGCATCTAAGAAGCTCAAAACTATGTGCACAGCTATAGAGTCTACCAAGCGGTCAATTCAAGAAAGAGGGAAGCTATCCTTAGGGCAAGCTTTGTTGAGATCTGTTAAGTCAACACACATTCTCCATTGGATTTTTTCACCATAACAACATTGGCCAGCCACTTAGGATATGATATTTCTTCAATTATCCCTGTCTTAAGTAGCTTTTCAACCTCTTCCATGATCGTGATCTCCTTTTCCGGGGAAAAGTATCTTGATTTTTGATGGATGCGTTTGAAGGCAGAGCTATCATTGAGTTTATGGACAATCACGTCCTCGCTGATACCTTGCATGTTCTCCACTTTCCATGCGAATACATCACTATTTTTTCTGAGGATTTTGATCAAGATTTTCTTTCCTCGAGATGAATTTCCATGTTGACCTTAACTTTTTGCTCGAGATAGTGGATATTAATTACCACCTCCTCGAGCTCATTGTTAGGCCGCAGATCGCTGATTTCGCGATTGTGGATGGAGTCAATAATGATCGGTGGTGGGGTGGAGCTTCCTCTAGGGAGAGCGGACATGGAATAAATGATTTTTTGTCTATATCTCCCAAGATTCCCTATCAACATAGCCTGCAGTAACCGAAGCTATTCTATTTGCCTTTCTGCTCTTTTTGAGCTCTAATTTGGAGGAATGGAAGGAGAGCATACCCACTAACTCGGGCAACGGGCATTTGTCTTTGCCTTTGCACCCCTTTGCTTCCTCATCCAATTGTGAGCAGGAGGCTTGACTTTTCTTCTTCCTTTTCTCCTCCAATGTCCGGAGAAACCTCTCTGGGCAGTGATTCCGAGTATGTCATTGTATTGGGATTGCAGATCTATCACCATGAAGGTGACTTTGGCAGTTTTTGTTGGGTTTTTTCCCCTACAGTTAACTCAAAGTCTATCGTTCCTTTCACGCGAACATAATGGTTAGTGAATCCCTCAAGCAGACCGGTGTAGGTAGTAAGGTGGGCTTCGGACATTTTCATTTCCACCAATGTATGGTAATAGAGAATGTATCTGGTCGCGCTGGTGTCAATGAGGACTCTGCTGATGTTTGCCCGTGAAATCCTCATTCTGACGGTTAGAGGCTGGGTGGAATGGAAGAAAATCGAGGCCAACTCTCTTCGATTGAATTCTATCTCTTGCTCTTCTTTTGGAGCCAAGGGAGGAATCAAGAAGACCTTTTCTAACGGCTTGATCTGATGGGAGAGTTGCTTGTTGGATGGACCCTCTATTCCAATAAAATTAATGTCATAGGACCCTTTCTCATCCTCATCATTATTCTCTCTCTCTCTCTCTCTCTCTCTCTCTCTCTCTCTCTCTTATTTCTGGGCCACGTTGGGGTCGCGCCTTACTGGTGTTAGCATTGTTGTTGCTATTATAACCCTTTACCCATTTGGCCAGCTCACCATTATTGATTCTTTGCTGAATAATCATTTTCTGCTGAAAGCAATCCTTAGTGTTGTGACCGTGATCATTGTGGTAGTCACAAAACTTAGCCCTGCTGTAAGTACCCAAATCTGGCTCATGCATTCCAATTAAAGTTTCCTAGCAGTTTCCCAAACTTTTATAAAGTTTAGGGGCAATTTGGAAACTTTTCAAGACTTTCCGAGCAAGGAAGGACCTATCAAGAATAAGAATTCTGGATAGGACCTCGCTGGAAAGAAGCTTCCAACCTGCCACATTGCATGTTTCCAGAAACAAGCTAATACGATAGGAGAAGACGCCGGGCGACTTATTTTGCCGCAGGTTCGCGCCGGGCGGCCTTATTAGAAGCACACCAGAAGCTTTTAAATAGAGGCCTCCTCTATTCATTTTGATATACAATTTTTAGCATTGTTACTCTGCAGAAATTAAAACTCGAATTCCAGTCCCTAAAAACACACAAATCCACTCTCTCTCATACACTAATCCTACCTTAATCTATTCCTAAATAGATATTGCCTAGGAAAACTCCCTTGGAAGATAGAGAAAAACCAATATTGTTAATCTCTCCTTCCCTCATCCCTAATACACTCCTCTATACTCTTATTATATTGTCACGTGTTGTTTATCTTCATTTATTGTCAAAAAACTTTAATCCTTAGCAATGTAACTCTATATTTCCCACTCTCCTACACAAATGACTCAATGGAGATCCTCTCCCTAGGATGAACAAGATTCCACAAGTGGCTTATTCTAGGGATGATCTACCATATGAGGATGTGATCTCCCTTTACATTTATGTGTAAAAATGCAATCTTTATTTACTATATGTCATCCCCTTCCCTTGATCTAGTTTTTCTAAGGATTTTCCACCTTATGAGGTATTTAGGACATAGGAAAAGCCATAAAGATCATCCTTTTACATTATATCCTTAGATTAATGATACTCCTTGTATTGTTCATATTAAAAATGCAATCTTTACATTAATACTATTTCTCCCCATGTCCCTAAAGTTGGAATCTTTCTCCAATGATTGTCTAAAAAGACTCATAAGGCATAAAAGACATAGGATGAGCATAAAGATCCAATCCTTACATCCCATTCCCCCTAATCCCGTGATTCTTGAGCATTCCATAGTGATGATTGGTGTAAAGACTCCGTCTTTACATCAATCCCATTACAAAAATGCCATAATCTTTGTTCCTTTAGAAATCAATGAGTCTTAGTCCCAAAATCTCCGATAATCACTTGAGACAAACACAAAATGTCCCTATGAATTACCATTGTCTCAAGATGTAGGGTTGATGGACAAAGATTTATTCTTTTTCTAAAAAGTCTCATTCTTGGACTTAAAAACAAGTTCTTCGATCACATTCGACTAAAATACCCAAGGAAAGTTAGATTAAGACATACCAAGGCTTCTATGCCTATGTTGATTGATTAATCTAATGGGAGGGTAGATAGGTCCCGTAATGATGATCATAAGTTCAAAGTGAGTACGGGATCAAAATCCTGAAAAAACACCAAATTCCAAGGTATCCCGAACTAAAACCTTCTTAAAATGGTTCTTACGTTCGGATAAAAACTTGGCACATCTTTTCTCTTTTCTCAAACACACACAAGCACACAAACAAGCACAAATTTTGGACCTAGGAGGACTTGCTTTTGCAAGGCTCCTTGGGTGAACGCCAAACGTTCTTCCCAAAGAGTAACTTAACCTCCGAACCCTTTTCCTTTTCTTCAAAGTTTTGAGGATAAATCAAAATGGCGTGGTGACTCCGTTTTTCATAAATCCGGTGTCTTCAAACTGAGGTGAACTTGGCCCCTTTTCGTAAAAAAGAAATCAGGGCACATTCACAGTTTGGCGAATCCGATGGGGACTAAGTAAATGTTTTCCATACTTCTTCTCTCATAAGAAGCGTTGGAAACATTTACGAGGGTTAGCCTTCCGTCACTTTTCCAAAATTTGTGCTTGTGCAATTTTTCTTTTTTCATGCATCCTTTGTGTTATTTTTTGGCTTGTGCATACTATGAATGATAAACAGGTACGACCCTGAAGCTGAAAGTTGCCAAAAATCCTGGAAAACAGTCTGGGATAGCAACAATTTGGAACCTAGAAAACTGTTGGTTCTAGCCGGGCGGCCTGATCTGCCCTGGTCTGCGCCGTGCGGCTTCATCAGCAGTTCCACCAGGACAGTTTTCATCTGAGGTTAATCTGGAAACCGTGGCGATCTGGGACTATTCAGTCTTGAATCTGGCCTAGTTCTAGAAAATTTATGTGCTTATGTGATGCATTTTCCCCGTCCCAAAACATTCTTTTAAAATACATGATTAAAAATCTCTATTTTAACTAAAAAAAAAGAATTTTTATGTGACCGCACACTACGTGCACTATATATATCCTGTACACTTTTGCACGCACGTCCTTAACCCGGGATGGTTGTTCAGTTGCAGTCACGGAAAGTGTTACGACGCTTCCGGGCGAGCACGGAATCATCCCAAACTCCCCATGTCAGCCTGTGTCGACCACTGCACTAGTCCGTGTCACACTTTTAAAACCGTGACTTTTTGGTTGGTTTTTGTCTGGACCATGTCATACAGCTTCTTCGTATACCCCCGTAAAAGTCAAACCCGAGCCTATGCTAGAGTCAAGATTCCTCGCGCAAGCGAAGCCATGCCAAAATTTCGTTAGGGAAAATTGGCAAAATCTTGACCCCGACATTGACTTTGACTTTGACTTGCACGGAGTACGTAAAAGTCAAATCCGAGCCCATGCAAAAAGTCAAGATTCCTCGCGCAAGCGAAGCCATGCCGAAATTTCGTTAGGCAAAATTGGCAATATCTTGACCCCGACATTGACTTTGACTTTGACTTGCACAAAGTATGCAACAACGCTCAATGTGACGCCGTGTCATTTGATTTTTAACGTCCGACCTATGCCTATTATTTTCCTTGAATAACGCCGAAGTCAACGTCTCTCGCGCAAGCGAAGCTCTGCCGAAATTTTGTTAAGGCTAAAGACTTGACTTTCACGGCATTGACATTGACTATAATCCGCATCGCTCGTGCGTTAAAATTCCCATGATCCACTAGACCCTAGGACCGTTCTTCTCTCTCGGTCGGTGTGATCCGCTTGCCCAATAGGACCCTCGCCCGGGGCTGTCCACTCTAGGATGTCAAAATACAGGTGTAAAACGAGGGGCTTATAGACGTAGTGACGGAGCCCACTGATCCAGGATCTAGAGTAGTTGCAGAAAAAGAAGGGAAACCTTTTTCAACCAAATAAAGATAGTTAAAAGACATTGTTTTAAGTAAGCTGGAAGATTCTTAACTGCATGTTACTTGAGCCTCCAACCTAAATACCTACCCTCGAGTCTAAACCTTGCCTATCCCTTTCCCGCAGTGAGAAAAAAGTGGGTGAGAATACCGGGTCAGCGGCTTTTCAGCGCAGAAATTTCAGGCTCAGTCAGTTCTTCAGAATCGTTAGTTTCGTCTACTCAGAGGTTTAGAATGGCAGACCTGATAGCAAACAATGGTGGTAACCCGATACTTGGAGAGGAAGCCGCACCAGCTCAACCCAAGCCCCACATTTGGTACGATGTTTGCGACTGTGATGAGTGTCTGGAGGATGCCTATCAGGAATGGATCAATGAGGATGCCCCCTTAAAGAGGAGGAAGAAGAAGAAGTCCTCCCAACAAAAGCTGAAGGAGAGATATGAAGCAGGAGATACCAGCGTAGGAACGCTAGGAGAACCCTCGGACAAGTTTGATTACTATGTCAGCTACTCTAAAGAGCCTACCAAAGCCTCAGTCAATCAGAACAAGATCCATCCCAGCAACCCCCTCCCGGTCGATCCCTTAGAGGTAGAGAGTTCCGAGTTCATAGCCATCGTCAAGTTCATTGAGAAATTGGAAGATTTGGAGGCAGAACACAGGATCCCCATAGAACGCATGGTCAGTCAGGGCAGAATCAAGGTCTCACCTGAGGAAGATTTTATCAGTATAATCCAAGCCAACCCCCCTGTAGGCTACGCAGATAAGGTGATGGTGTCGAAAATCAGTAAAGGGAAGATGACTTACCAGCAATGCCTTGACAAAATGAACCAGACTCTTCAATCCATGAGTCCGGTTGTTACAGATGAGCTTGCTGAGAGACTGCACCAGGCCTCCCTTGACCCCCTTACCACTTTTCCAAGGCATCGACCCATGAACGACCCCGGTAAAGCTTTGGACCAGTTCGAGCTCCCCAACTTTGTGAAGGCCAGCAAATTTGCTTCCTCCCCCCAAACAGCAACACTGAAGAGTACCTCCTGTCTAGTCCAGTCAAACACTTTGTCATTAGTAGTATAGGGTTAAGAGTCTCTAGAGTCAGGATTCTTTGAGTTTGAGTCCTCCGAGTCATCTGACTGCCTTATGCCAGAAGATTATGAATGTGTCGCCAATGTCATCTTTACCTTTACATTAAATGAAATGATAGATCTTTCCAAGTATCCCCTTATTGCCAACTTAACAAATGATAAATTAATGAATAATCTAACAACATTTAACAATGATTCATTTGAACAAGATGCAAACACACTAAATGAACAATACATTAAAGAAATCTTTAAGCAGGTTAGTGATAAAGAGGAAAACCGTGCCCAAGTTGCCGAGGAGGTTTTGACTAATGTTAACTTGGGTACTATCAAAGAACCTAAAGAGGCACATATCGGAAATTTCGTTTAAGGGGCCGAACGGGACAGACTGATTGATCTGCTCAGAGAGTATGTGGATGTGTTCACCTGGTCTTACAAGGACATGCCGGGGTTGGACAGCTCGATTGTGGAACACAGGATTCCTTTGATACCCGATGCCAAGCCTGTGAAACAGAAGTTAAGGAAAATCAAGCTAGAGTGGTCTCTGCAGGTCAAGGAGGAATTGAAAAGATGCTTCGTGTAGGATTCATCAGGGTCATTGAATATCCGACCTGGCTATCGAATATCGTGACTGTGACTAAAGCAAATGAGAAGGTACGCTACAGTGTGGATTTTCGGGATCTAAACAAAGCCAGTCCCAAAGACGATTACCCGTTGCCAAACATAGATATTTTGGTGGACGCCACGGCCAACTACGAAGTCAAGTCTTTCATTGATGGTTTTACTGGCTACAATCAGATCAAGATGGCAGAAGAGGACCAGGAAAAGACAGCTTTCACCACACCATGGGGGGCATACTGTTTCACCGTGATGCCTTTTGGGTTAAAAAACGCTGGGGCTATATATCAGAGGGCAGCAACTGTGCTTTTTCATGACATGATCCACAAGGAGATCGAGGTCTATGTCGACGATATGATTATCCATTCCAAGGGTGTAGATGGACAACACTTTGTTGATCTGCGAAAGTTCTTTAAGCGGTTAAGGAAGCATTCTATGAGGCTGGACCCTGCAAAGTGCACCTTCAGAGTGACAAGGGAAAAAGTACTTGGGTATATGGTCACAGAACGAGGCATTGAAGCTGACCCCCGAAAGATCAAAGCCACTATGTACATGAGACCGCCTCGATCTCAGACAGAAGTCAAAAGCTTTATGGGCAAACTGCAGTACATCAGCTGTTTCGTCAATCAGCTGATAACCATGTGTGAGCCCATCTTCAAGCTTATAAAGAAGAATGCCGATAGAGAATGGAATGAAGAATGCCAGGTTGCCTTTGACAAAATTAAGGCATACCTAGTGAATACCCCGGCATTATGCCCCCCGCATGGACAGAAACCTCTTCTGCTCTATCTCACGGTCACCGACACGGCAGTTGGGGCTATGCTGGCCCAGGAAAAGAAATATTTTCTGGTAGAGAATGTCATTTACTTTGTGAGCCGGAAGCTGCAAGGGAGTGAGCTCAATTACTCGGCGTGTGAAAAGACCTGTGCAGGACTAGTCTGGGTAGTCGAAAAATTGAAACACTACATGCAGGCTCACTCGGTGAATTTGGTCTCAAAAATGGACCCCATCAAGTACCTTTTCAACAAACCTTCCCTCTCGATGCGCCAAGCAACGTGGTCATTCTTCCTAGCAGAGTTTGACATCAGCTATGTAACAAGAAAGGCAATCACGGGTCAAGCACTATCAGACCATTTGGCAAATTTCCCTATTAATGAGGACCGAGGGCCTGAACCCCAGTTTCCGGATGAGGGGATTTTTGTAGTTGAGCCCGAGAATCGATGGCAACTCTTCTTCAACGGAGCTGCTAACAAAAGGGAAAATGGCATAGGGATGTTGTTGGTAGACCCAAAAGATGAGCATATACCAATAGCCGTCAAGCTAAACTTCTTCATCACAAATAATGCAGCGGAATATGAAGCTTATATAGCCAGTTTGGAGGCCGCCCTAGAAAGAAACGTCAAAGAACTCGAGGTCTACGGAGACTCAGCCCTGATCATTAACCAGGTCTCCAACAAATAGAAGACTGTGGATTCTAACCTACAGAAGTACCATGCCTATATGGAAGAATTGACAGAGCAGTCAAAAAAGTGACCTTTCATTATCTGCCAAGAGACAAGAATAGATTTGCAGATGCCTTGGCTACTCTAGCCTCGCTGGTAGAAATCCCCGAGGGAAAGGCAGTAAAACCATTCAGAGTGGGTAGAAGGGAAACACCAGCCTTCTGTTGTGAAATAGAAGTGGGACCTGAACTCGTCAAGGAACCTTGCAATCAAGTTTACCAGTTTCTCAAAGAAGGGGAATTAGCATTCAGAGACGAAGAAGGTAAGCTGAAGGAAGGCATCAAAGCCAAAAGCTTGCAAGCTTTTGAGCGACTGGCCTCTCACTATGTCATTCTAGGAGGCAATCTGTACAAAAAGCGATACCAAGGACCACTCCTGCTGTGTGTCACTAAAGAAAGAGCAAGAGAGTTAATGAGCGAAGTCCATAATGGTCCCTAAGGTCCTCACATGAATTCCAGAGAATTGATGCAAGTTATCCTCAGAATGGGCTACTACTGGATCTCCATGGAAACAGACTGTATTCAGCATGTCTGAGAGTGTGACAAGTGCCAGCGGTTTGCCAACCTTAATCATCTCCCGCGTCATGACTTGTACTTGAATGTGCGCTCGCCCGAAAAAATAGAAAAAAAATGAAAAGGAGTCGCCACGCCGTTTTAAGAGGAAACATTGAAAACCTTTGTTTTAGAGAGAAAACATGAGTTCGGGGGTCAGGTTACGTGTTGGGAAGAACTGAGAGTTCACCCAACACGCCTCGTCCATAGACGAGTCTTTCAATCAAACACATCCAAGTAAATCCAAAGTGTGTGCAAATATCGATAATAAACGAAATGTGATAAAATGCATCTTATTAATTATGAAACGAGAAATTACATATTGTGAGCCCATTATTTAGGGAGGCCACATCCCTGATACAAACGAACTAAAACAGATTACAAAGGAAAAGAGTCACTGCAGATGGGTCATGTGTGTCGCATGACACATCGTACCAGTGACCACATGTGTCGCGTGACACGGGATCACTTGAGGACGAAGGTGTCGCGTGACACATATGAGCCTTCTGCGAAACCTTACAATATGAATTCGAAATTAACGAAGCTATACGAGATCTAATTAACAATTTGAATTATGAACGAAAAACATAAACAACATCAAATCGACCCAGGGAGTGTGGATATGGGTAGATCCACACCCCCTTGGGGGCTCAAACACCAAATTCAACCAAATCAATCAATATGAGCTCAATTACACAATATATGCAAGTTAAACAGAGAGATTGCGATTGGGATTGATAATTCGAGATAGCTATGATCGATTACGAATCCAAACAAAATAGAATTATAAAATTTGCAAGGAATTAAATGAGAGAGAGAGAGAGAGAGGGTTAGGGAATTGTTACCCTTGTTGATTCCACGAATTCTATATCTAGTCAGATATAGAATCCTTCAATTCTTCGTTGTAGATCTCACAGCTCTGATCCAAGGGTTCCAATTGGTGTAGGTAGAGAATTGGGTTTGGATGAGAGGGATTAGGGGGTTGGAAAGGTAGGAGAGAGAGAGATTTGGTGTTTGGGATGTTCGTCACAATGCTATTTTGGCAGAGTAACAGTAGGCTGGAATTGGGATCCATTTCAATGAGGGGGAGGGTCTTATTTATAGGCTGCAGTTGGCTGCCTTAGTATGTCGCACGACCTTACGCGTCCACTTTCCATGCCTCAAGCTGTCGCGTGACACAAGGTGGCTCAACCGCTTTTGGCGCCAAAACCGGTTCGGAACATTCGGGAAAATACCCAAAAGGTCCAACAGGTTTTATTCCCAAGGGGTCCTTTGGCATGAATGATGTACCAAAAGGTACTTCCTTCGCGGGAAACTCATGGAACGTTTCCGGAAGTCTCGGGATAGGCCGGGAATTTACCAAAACGCCCCTTAATGCAGTTTTATTATATTAAAATGCATCGAAAAGGTTGCGAATTGGATTGGCGTACTTACAGAGCCCCTCGGCAACGTCACTTTTGGAAAAAGTGGGGTTGTCGATAAAATAAGACCCAATCTCAATGAGCGGCTGGGGTTAAGGTGAAGGGCTAGAAGGGTGAGAAGGGGAAAATTATGGCTGGACCTTTCTGAGAAAGGATTCCTACGTATCCCTTTAAGAAGGGAATCAAGCCAAATCGTAGTTCGGAATTACTAATACTGACATACAAGCAAGAAAGGGGTAGAGATGTGTCTTCATACCTTTGCTGTGCTTACCTGTGACTTCTGTTGTGCTCCGCTTGAGAGGCTTTTTCTTGGGTTTGGCTCTGCTTGAGAGGCTTTTCTTCTTTGGGTGCTCCGCTAGAGAGGCTTTTTCCTTTGGTTTGGCTCTGCTTGAGAGGCTTTTTCCTTCTTTGTGTGCTCCGCTAGAGAGGCTTTTTCCTTCTTTGTGTGCTCCGCTAGAGAGGCTTTTATTCTTTGTGGGCTCCGCTAGAGAGGCTTTTTCCTTTGTGTGCTCCGCTAGAGAGGCTCTTCTTCTTGGTGGGCTCCACTAGAGAGGCTTTTTCCTTTTGGTGGGCTCCGCTAGAGAGGCTTTTCTGGGTTTGGCTCTGCTTGAGAGGCTTTTCTTGGTTTGGCTCTGCTTGAGAGGCTTTTCTTGGTTTGGCTCTGCTTGAGAGGCTTTTCTTGGTTTGGGCTCTGCTTGAGAGGCTTTTTCTGGGTTTTGGCTCTGCTTGAGAGGCTTTTCTTTTGGTTTTGGCTCTGCTTGAGAGGCTTTTTCTGGGTTTTGGCTCTGCTTGAGAGGCTTTTTTCTGGGTTTGGCTCTGCTTGCGAGGCTTTTCTTGGTTTGGCTCTGCTTGAGAGGCTTTTCTTGGGTTTGGCTCTGCTTGAGAGGCTTTTCTTGGTTTGGCTCTGCTTGAGAGGCTTTTCTTCTTGGTGGGCTCCGCTAGAGAGGCTTTTTTGCTTTGTGGGCTCCGCTAGAGAGGCTTTTCTTCTTTGTGGGCTCCGCTAGAGAGGCTTTTCTTTTGGTTTGGCTCTGCTTGAGAGGCTTTTTCTTGGTTTCTGGTATTGTCGAGCTCTTCTTGGGGCTGTCACGGATACGCATGCTTTTTGTTCTGTTCTTTCTTCTCCAGTTTGGTCGGAGGTCCAGTCGTCGAGACTCAATTGATTATTGTACCTGCGGGGGTAAAACAACAACTCCAACGCGCTACACTTGAATAAGCCTATCTTGTTAGCAAAGATTACTATATGTTAGCTTGGTTTGCGTGAATCTGTCTTTTCCGGGAAAGCGAACGCAATTATTGGGTTAAAGATCGGCTTTGTCGGGTTTATGTATGGTGTTTTGGGATCGTTTTAGGTAAGTGTGTATAGTAGGGGTCCTCTCCCGTATATTTTCAGGGGTATGTGTATGAGGGTAAGGGGTATATCGGCGACGGCGAGTCGGAAAATGCTCTGGGGTAATCACTGCAGGTTTTTCCACCCTGTCTGCTATCAACCAAAGTATGTCGCCCGACATGTCGTGTCTATTTGGCTTCTTCTGTCGCACGACTTAGGGAGGCTCGTGACAGATTCTTTTCAAAGTCGGTCCAGGCTCCATTCTGCAGTCACTGTCTTCTTAGCAGAGAAAAACTAGCAGCCCTTATTTGGCGGATAATCGATTTCTTTGGTCAAGACTAACACTTTTTGCTTTGCAATGGAACATTATAACCAAGAGATTGCTTCCGGGAGTGCCAATTTCATCGGGACTTCGTCGAAATTTGGGGATTTCATACGAGGCAACATAGAAGTATCATCGACAAGCGGTACAGTATGCCTTGCATTTGGTCCTTGAAAGATTGGAGGGTTGGTGGGATTTGCTTCGAGTGCATCCTCGCTTCGGGATTCCGAGTGTCATGCATTCTCTTTGTCATACAATTACCTGACCCCAACTATGGAAGACTTCGGGCGTTGACGAGGCTTGGGTAAGGCGGCCATGTAGCATTCCCACGGACAGTCGGTTGGTTGAGGAGCACTGTATCGACTTTTTATCTCTGCCTGCGGATCAGGTATTGCCTATGATTCTGGGTGATGGGTCCATAGATTTGACTCGGATGGCTAGGTTGCGCCTGTCCCGTCCTGATCTGTTTGACCTTTCTACCACTCTGGATATGTTCATGCTGTTCACACTGTCGGCTTACTATTTCTGCGGGTATGTCGGGGTCTGCTCAAGCACTTTGTTGGAGATCGTTAGGCAAATGAGAGGTGACCGGGGTATAAATTCTTGTCAAATTCGCTCTGGCCAAGGAGAAATGGATGTTGTACCACTGCTGCTGGCTGAGACTTATCACGGTATTGACAGGCTAGCAGGGGGATCAGACTTTATGGGAGCAGGCAGCCCCAGCTTGTTATCTCTGTGGTTCTCTGAGAGGTTACACCTGATCGGGCCATTACCAGAGGGTCGGACGGCAATGCCATGGGTGACTCGGCCACGCAGGCTGATGAGGAACGAGGTTGTTGATAGTTGGCATGTGAGGTTGTCACGGTACACGACCACTGATCTGAGCTTTTGGATACCTGCTGGGAATATACAGACCATGAGAGATATTCAGGATGGATCAGTAGTAGTCCGGTTGCCTGGTTTGCATGTATCCTCTTTCTGTGTCCCATCATTGGTGAGCAGACAGTATAGGTATCCTTAGCAGATCATACGAGCCTTGAGGAGAGGCGGTGGCGATGCTGTTCCGATGTCCATGGCCGAGCCCCGGGCTATACGGTTTTTCGAGCAGATCTTTTACGGAGGGCTTTCTTCCCACTCGTGTGCTCCTTCGGCAGCCTAGAGGATTTACATTTCGACCACATAGTATCCGGATTGGTATGAGGAGCATCGGGGTTACGTACGATTAGCTATAGAGGCTCGCCGCCGGGAATACTTGGGAGCAGACTCTGTCCAGTAGAAATCTCGAGAGATATAGAGGCACGAGGAAACCTAGACAATGTCACCGGCAATGCTGCTGACGATTATGAGAGGCAAGAGATCCGGAGAGCTGCTTTAAGGGATGATCCGGAGATGAGAGCTCGCAGAGAGGTGTTGCGGCAAACGAGGATTGCTAGGGCTGCCTTGAGAGGCGGCGGTCGATTGAACCGCCGGCGAGTTATTCTGAATTGGGACGGGCTCAAACCGACTTGTTTGACATTCCTGAGCCAAAGACCTCCCAGGGACCGAGAAAGAGGAAGGATAGAGGAGCAAATTCGGGAGCGGGGACGAGTATCTAGACACACATTTTCTTTTACTTCGAGAGTTTTGAGACTCTTTTGCTTTATGTCTTGAGAGTAGGAATTATCTGTATGAAAACTGAGTACCCTTTGATTACCTAATGCGACGAGAATAGATGTTATCAATGTTTTCTTTTATTCGCACAGTCTTTTTGAGTCAAAAAGTAGGCCGTGCTTGAACTCATCAAAAAGAATATTAACTCAAAATGATCCTTTGAAAAGCCTTGGAATTTGTAATCAAAACACATTTTGGTAAAAAGAGAGATTTTTGCAAAGGCAATTTTAGACCGAACCACAAGTGGTTGCCTACGTTCCCCTTTTGTAAGAGAACTAAGGGGCTCGAGGTCTCCGTAGTTCGACTCAATTGACTTTAGTGTTTAAGAAAGGGGAAGATAGAAGGGGGAAATGGTGCAACCACATTTTACCTAGACCGCCCTCTTTTGGGTTTTCGGTCTAGTTGGGTATATTCTTTAGCACCGAGCGCGTCCCTTATTTTTGCATGGACTGCCTTTTGAGAGGTTTTCAGTCTCATGCAGGACAATTTTGTTGCGCCTTTATTTATTCATTTTTTTATTATTTTTTTATTATATTTTTTTTAGAGGGGGAAAGACTCGATCATACAAAATACCTCCGCAACTTGTCGCCGTTTGACGGGGTGCGAAATGGGTTGCCATCCAAGTCGGCAGTGCATAGCTCCTCAGGAGAATACTTTCTTTACCGAGGCAGTCCGACCCAAATGGGTGCCCACTTGCCCAACGCACTTTGCTTTGATTTGAGGGCTTCATTTTAAGAACCAGATCACCGACTTTGATATCCACGGGTTTTACTTTCTTATCGAAGGCACGGGCCATTCTTCTCTGGTATGCCTGTTATGCTCCATGGCTTTTAGTCTACGTTCATCTAGCGAGCCAACTCATTATATCGACTTTGGAGTCATTCGATCTCGTTCACCTCGTTTCGAGTAAGACCACGAGGGAAGGAATTTCTAACTCGATGGGCATGACGACCTCCATTCCGTAAGTCGAGCATATGGGGTTGCACCCGTGGCAGTTCGGATCGAAGTGCGATAGCCCCACAATGCTAAGTGCAACTTTTCTGGCCAATCTCGTCCTCGCTCGGCCATCTTCCTTATGATCCTTTCCAAGTTCTTATTGGCAGCTTCAACAGCGTCGTTTGTCTGTGGCCTGTACGGTGAAGATTTGTGGCGCTTGACTCTATATTCGGTGAGCAACCGATCAGTTTCTCCCTCGAAATGAGTGCCATTGTCAGAAATAATCTCGTTCGGGACCCCATAGCGGCAGAAGATCTGTTCTTTTATGAATCGGGCAACCTTCTTGGCGGTGAGCACTTTATAAGATACAGCTTCTACCCATTTTGTGAAGTAATCCACGACCACTAGTACAAATGCATGCCCATTGCTCCCAGGCGGAGAAATCTTCCCAATGACATCAATACCCCATGTTGCGAAGGGCCACAGAGTTGTCATACAGTATAAGTCATGAGGCGGGATGTGGTTCAGATTGGAAAATCTTTGGCACTTGTCACAGGTCCGCACGAAATGGATGCAATCTGTCTCCATAGTGATCAGTAACCCGGCTGATGATGATATGCATGAGGGATCGAGCGTTCATATGAGGTCCGCGAGCACCGTTGTGAACGTCTTCCATTACTCTTTGAGCCTTTTCTTTGCGATGCGAGTAGGAGCGGACAACCTTCTCTTTTCTTCCATAATTCATTGCCGAGTATGACATATTGCGGCGACGGTCTCTTTAGGGCTGCAAGCTTTTGGCATGTACTCTTTTGAATCTCCTTCTTGATCCACGGGAAAGGATGCTTCCCCATACTTGAGGTATTGAAAGATCTGATTGTACCACGGTTCTGACGGCCTCGATCTCAATCTCACAACAATATGCGGGATTTTCTCTTACTGCCACCTTGAAAGGCTTGATTAATTTTCCTTAGGATTTCCATCAAAGAGGCTAAGGTAGCCGAGCATCTGCGAATCTGTTCTTGTCCGCGGTAAGAATTGGAATGATACTTCCTTGAATTGGCCGACAAGTTCTGCGATGTAAGCATGGTACTTACGGAGACATGGGTCTATAATTTTCCATTTGTTGGCGGCCTGGTTGATTATCAATTGGGAATCGCGAACACTTCCAATTCTTCCACATGTCGCTCAAGGGCGGCTTCTAGACCGGCTATGCAAGCTTCGTACTCAGTTTGCATTGTTGGTGACCGAGAAATTCAACTTGATTGCTATGGGAGTATGCACATCGTTCGGGTCTATCAAGACCATTCCAATGCCATTTCCTTTCTTGTTATTTGCTCCATCAAAGAATAAGCGCCACTTGTTTCCGCTTTCTATAGTGAGGATCCCTTCATCTGGAAGCTGGAGGTCCGGCCCTTGATCTTACATCTTGGGGAATTCGGCCCAGTGCAAATGCACGCCCTTTGATCGATTTGCGAATCACATATTTGATGTCGAATGCCGGGAAGAAAGTCCATTTTGCCAATCGGGTGGAGATGTTTCCTCTGTCACCTTGGAATAGATATACGATCGGATCCATCTTGGAGACTAAGTGTACGGTGTGGGACGGCATATAGTGTTTTAGCTTTCCAACTACCCGTACGAAAGGCTGCGCAAGTCTTCTCGAGGGCGAGTAATTCACTTCACTCCCTTGGAATTTACGGTGACGAAATAGATGGCATTCTCAATCTTTGAATCCTTCTTTTCTTGTGCTAGCATAGCCCGATGGCGTGTCAGTGGTTATCGAGATATAGAAGTAAAGGCTTGTCTCCATGAGGTGGGCGAGAGAATGGGAGGATTGACGAGGTAGGCTTTGATCCTTTCAAAAGCTAGTGGCATTCCTCGTTCCGAGACCACTTCTGATTCTTCTTTAGCGGCTTGAAGATCGGCTCACATATGGTGGTCAATTGGTTGACGAACCTGCGATGTATTGCGGGCGACCCATGAATCCTTTTACTTGAGAGACGGTTACAGGCGGCTTCATTTCAATAATCGCCTTAACTTTCACGGGATCTATTTCAATGCCGCGCTCGGTGACCATGTATCCCAGAACTTTACCTCGAATAACCCCAAATGTACACTTGGCCGGGTTCGGTCTCATGGAGTGTTCTCGGAGTACATTAAAGAATTTCCTCAAATCAATGAAATCTTTGTCCGTCGATCCTTTCGAATGAATAATCATGTCATCCACATACACTTCAATCTCCCGGTGGATCATGTCGTGGAAAAGGGTAGTGGCTTGCTCTCGATAGGTAGCCCGGCGTTCTTCAAGCCAAATGGCATTCTTGTGTAACAATAAGTACCATGGGGTTGTAAATGCCGTCTTGTCTTGATCCTCTTGACCATCTTAATCTGGTTGTAACCCGCAAAACCATCAACGAAAGATTTGACCTCGAAGTTCGCGGTTGCATCCACTAGCATGTCAATGTTGGGCAAAGGGAAGTCATCTTTAGGACTAGCCTTATTGAGGTCTCGGAAATCTACGAGACTCGAACCTTTCCATTTGCTTTGGTGGTATTACGATGTTCGCCAACCGGGTCGGATATTCAATTACTTTGATGAAGCCTACCGTAGGAGCTTTTCAATTTCTTCTTTCACTTGTAAGGACCATTCGGGTTTTAACCGCCTCAATTTACGCTTGGCCGGCTTGATTTACGGATCCAGAGGTATTCGGTGTTCCACAATAGAAGCATCCGGCCCGGCATATCTTTGTAGGACCAAGCGAACACATCCACAAATTCCTTGAGCAATTCAATCAAAGCAACCCGCTCATCTCAGGAGAAGAAGCTACCAATCTGCGTTTCTTTGGGTTCTTGAACATTTGTTCCCAAGTTCATTTGTTGTTAATACCTCGTCGGCGGCTTGGGCCCGGCTTTCCTTTTGCTCACAAGTCTGTTTTGAATCTTTTTCTAAAAATTGTTCATCGATTAAGTCTGCATTATCTTCAATTGAATTAGGCTTAATTATTTTTAAATCTTGATGATTATTTTTCGTTAAGCATTCAATTGTTAAATTGGAAATCACGGGGTACTCGGAAAGATCAACCACTTTATTTAAAGCAAAGGGAAATACGGTGTTTACAACTCGAAGACGGTCTTCGATCGTGAGGACATCGAGCCAGGTCGAGAAGACTCAAACTCTATGACAAGAGACTCGGGAGGCGGACTCGAGATACGGGGGTGAATTTAGACTTGGAAGGACAAGGACGGGGTTTGAGCCCTAGCTTTTCAATCATAGTCTCTTTGTCGGCGGCCGGTCCCGGAACGAAGTCCGGTTACGCAACGGTCATACTGCGGCGGTCTCGGCTTGACTATCTCCACATTAGATTCCTTCCCGAATTCTAGCATAGCTATCACTTCACTTTGTCGGAGGAAAAGTCAATCGATCAATCGGCTCCTTAGCACCATCTCTCATTTACGCCAAAGACGTACCGCTGCGAGGTTCGACGGCCCTGTTCTTCAAACAAATCTGCTAACTCTCCATCAATATCTGCGGGGTCGGCACGCAAATTTTACATATTGTGGGTTCATCCAAGTCAAGCTTTTCAAGCTGATTCTCACATTCGGGTCCCCGAAGTGGTAGTTTGCTCTCGTAGGTGGCGGTCACACCTTGTCTTTTGGGCAAATTATCAAACATTTCTTTCATCGGATTCTTGCTATTGGCGAACCTCTGGATCATCTTCATTCTTTCTCCTGTTTGGAGTAAGCTTTGGCTCGGGACAAACAAACATATCTCCATCCTCTCGACAAAGTGCTTATTCGAGAGACCAAGCTGTATGGGCGCATTTCGGGCCTCTTGTACTTTCTACAGGCTGCGAGAGGTCATCTTCTCTTTGAAAGCCTCGGTTTTGTCATACACCTTATCTTCCTTAGTCACGGCATACCCCGGACCTTGCCTATTTCTCTTGGGCTGGCGGCAACACAAGCCTACACGGTCCTGTTGGCGTTTTCCCGGCCCCAGGACCGGGGATATAGCTCATACCTCTTAGCATTTTCAACACGGGAGGAATCTTGTACGAAGATGTCGTCAAGTCTATAGTACGAGACTTGCCCCTTAGGTTTCTCGATTGTGAATCCGAGCATCGGATTTTCTTGGTCAAGCTTGATCTCCATTCTTGGTAAGGTATTTGCTTGTTTGGTTTCTCCGATTGTAACACTATCACCATAGATGGTTGTCGGCACTCCCTCTTGTACAAACTTTAAGCATTGGTGAAGCGTAGAAGCTACGGCTCCAATCTCGTGGATCCGGGGTCTACCCAATAATGCGAGAACGTAACGGGAATGTCTATAACTGAAACTCCACCATCATTTCCTTGCCTCCAAACATCAGATTAAGGGAGACTATCCCTAACATTTGCCAGGATGTTGAATCATAAGCCTTTATGGTGCGGTTAGAGGGTTTGAGGTTACGCGCGTTGATGTCCAACATCTTTAAATCATTTTGGCGGGGAGCACATTCATGGGCGATCCATTATCTATCAACACATGGGGAATCAACCGTCCCTCCCGGAGGCACCGTAATGTGTAAGGATTCGTTATGTTTCGCACCATAAGCGAGGCAAGTCAAGATGCGTGAAAGTAATGATATTCCCATCTTGAGCCGTTCCAATCAAGTGACATGCTTCATGCGGGGTAGCGTTGACGGATACCTTTGTCTTGGATAAGGCTTCTTCCGGCTTTAATTTGTGAGGGTAGGAGGATGTAAGTAGGGACCACAAAGAAATATCGGCTTGCGTTCTTTTCAAGCTGCGTCGATGTCGGGTCTTCTGAACTTCTTCGTCTAGCACTGTGAGGATTACGAGAGGCGAGGGTTAGAGCACACAGCTGCTTTCCCTTTTCCGAGATGGATGCGGATTACTTACTCCCAACATTCTTCTGAGCGCGTCAACAGTTAACTTCTTGCTTTGGTCGTCAACCACGAACTCTTTGCTAGCCTCCTTGAGTTACGATAATGTTAGCGGGACGAGTGATTGCGGTATGGCCAAGCCGCTTGTCGTATCTCATTAATGGTCAAAGGTGTTTCCCAACTAGCCGCTATTACGAGTTCCTCCAAGGAGATTGGGGATTCTCTAGGAGTCATTGAAGATATAGCATTAACAATCAAGCGTTCTTCGTAATCATCAAGTTCAACAATATTATTCACATCATGTAAATCATCGAGATACGAGAACATAACGAAGTTATCTTTCATTTCATCGAACGAGGAAATTACATCGGTTTCGACCCCATTACATCCATTGCTATCATCCCCAACTACGGGTTCCCCAAATTCTAATACATTGACAAAATAATCATTCTCAGAAGTCAATAAGGTTCACATTCTTTGTTCGGCGGAGGATTGTTGACAATATTCGGGCGAGGAGATTTTCTATCTTCTTGTCGTCCACTAAACCACTGGATTATCTTCTTGAGAGTCAAACGGGAGTTCGTAGTGTGCCACTGGAAATTGGTGGAAACGGCAATACTTGCTAGCATCCATGTGAGGATTAGGGCGGCGGGGCATGTAGTTCTCCAATGGCTTTATCATGCCGGTTCGTAGCAAACCGTTAAAAACTTCCTCCGTTGACATACCCAAATCATCAAACCTCGGTTGTGGCTTAAAGGGAAGCCTCATCACATTACGCATGTTGTTACTTCCTTTTTGAAGATTATTGATACTATTATCTTTGGCCGGTTCTCTTCCTCTCGGCGCCATTCTTTGAGACGAGTTGGATGCCGATATCGGTAACTTCCACCCTTTGTTGTTGTTAGTGGTGTTTGCACTTGGAGTTTGGTTAAACAACTTATTCTCACTCCTTGCTCCCATCCCCACCATCTCTCGCAGATCTGGGTACCATCCTTTCCCAATGGCTTCTCTAAGTCTTTGGCTTAACACATGATAGAAAGATGTCCTTACGGTCTTGGAGGGGATTGGTTCCGATAACTCGTTGAGCTTAGCATTCCAACGCTTGTAGAATTACGTGATTGACTCATCCGACTTACGAATTGTCCCCACTAGATCATCCGCGTGGTACGCCACTCCAAATTACCCTTGTACTTCTCTAGGAAGGCTTACGTTATACGGCTCCAAGTAGTACGGCATTCTTGCTTCAAAGCTAAAAACCATGTAAGTGCCGATCCTTTCAAAGTTAGGTGGAAGTGGGAAGCCATGAATTCGGGAGTGCGGCCCATTGCCCCCATTGTCATCACATAAGTGTCTACATGCGTCTTTGGACGGGCGGTACCATCAAAATCCGGCTTGGGCATCTTAAACTTGTGCGGCAAAGGTGTCACTTGGGCGGGATCCACGACTTTAAGACCACTAGAACCCACGGTTAATCTGTCAATCTGTTGTTGCATTTGTTTCACAAAGCGGCTACTTACGGTGCCAAACTTGAAGTGCGAGGAATTGCGGGAGCCACCGTTGACGACGGTATTGGGAAATCGGAATTAGGTCCCACGGGCAGCGGTTGGTGGAAGACCAAAAGTACTAGGAATTCCAATATTCTTTGTCCAACAAGCTAATCGAGCTCGGAATCTTGTTCCCATACATATCATAACCGTTGAATTGCCCTCACAGAGATTACGGGAGTTGTATTGCGTAGGTGACTTTTGTGCTTGACGAAAGAAGATAATCTGAGCGACACACGGGTGAGTAAGGGGTGGAACCATAAATATGCCGAGTAAGGGTGGAACATCTTCTTTGGTTGAGAAAAGCATCTTGAGTGCAGGCTGCTGGTACCTTGAGACCTTTGTCTGAACTATACGATTTCTGAGAGCCGGTGCGGCCATTCTGCTGAACACCATCTTGAACACCACGATAACCATCAGGATACACAGCATCTTGGTGGGAAAAGGCGGTTGGCGAGGTCCATCTTTGGCGTGGTCTTTGGAGCATTAGGAGTTGGAGAAGCGGTGAGATCAAAGAAATTTGTGGGCCGGCCGTCATTTCTGGCGACACCTTGTTGGATAACTGGCCGTACCCTTGAGAAGACGGGGGAATGAGTCTTCCTTGGTCACTTGCCACCATTCTGTAGAAGCTACTTGATCGGAATGCTTGAACGTAATTCCTTTGGGGAGGCATCGTATTGTAGCTAAGTGGTTTGGTTTGGGTGGCGGTGAAGCGGATCCGATTTCGTTGTGGCTATCTTAGTAATCTCTTCATAGGAACCATCCTCCCAGACGAAGTACCGCAATCCCTTTGGCTCTCATAGCTTCTACGAATCGGTTGTGAGCTTCTTCTTCACGAGACTTGGCATTTTGAACTAAGAGACAAGCCTCACGCTCCCGAGCTAGAGCGGCTTCCGGCATCACCCTCAATTCTTCCGTAGTCATCTCATTCAAACTTGTCGACCCACTGTCATGAGCCTCCGGCGGGCGAGCGAGAAAAAACATCTCCATTGCCGGCCATTTCG
Organism: Adenophora triphylla var. japonica; assembly: GCA_022495995.1. NCBI lineage: Eukaryota > Viridiplantae > Streptophyta > Magnoliopsida > Asterales > Campanulaceae > Adenophora > Adenophora triphylla. Next base: position 113,551 of record JAFEMH010004304.1, on the reverse strand, counting down.
ATTCTAAACCAACCGACCTTTGCTTGTACACGGATTAAACGACCTCCCGAAACGAGATGAGCGGACCCAACTCGCCGTAGGCTGCGAGGTGTAGAGAGGGGTTTATAAGGTGCTTGAAAGGAAAAAAATTTTTTTTTTTTTTTTTTTTTTTTTTTTTTTTTTTACGGGAGAGGGAAAGAAACGGGACGAGACTCACGCAAACACAAATTTATTTATGTTCAAGTATAAATCAGTATTTTAAATCCTAAATACAGTTGGGAAAGGATAAGCCTTTATTCATGCTAACTATGCCTCAGGGGAACCTAGTGACGCGGCGTTCGAATTACATCAAATGTCTTGTTTTGAAACATATAATAGGTAATGATACCTAACGAAACCCTAACATCTTTATGGAACGAAGAGGTTCGTCCAAATTTCTAAGGAAATTTGGGCGGCATAACGAGGTCTTTTCGAAGAATTTCGAAGCAAACTCCGGCATGACCTCTCGTCGGTACATGTTGGCAATGCGGCATGACCTCTCGTTTAGAACACGCCACGAGAGTGACATGTTCCCACGTGAAATCATGTTGCATTTGGCAACATGCCCACAAGGTATGAGGTTTTGGGAGAAGGTATAAGAATCTATGATAAAAAACAATTCATTTTTGTTGTAATGAAAACATCGTATCAAAAACCAACCGTGGGTAAGGTTTAGTGTGGTGCCACCTATAACGCACTAGGGGTTTAGGTTTGATTTCGGGCGCTCAGCGTAGGCGAATTTCATGGCCGTCCGCGATGCGTCAATCGCACCAGGGTTCTAAATCTAAGTGATGTAGTGTGCGGATGACTAATTCGTTTATTTGCAAAAAACAAGATTTTTTTTTTTATTATTATTTTTTATTTGTTTTTTTAAGAAGAAAACACACACCCTCACACAAGGCAAACAGGGAACAATAACCAAATGAGTCACGCTTTGGTCAAAGGGGTGCCCTCAAACCCGGTCTTCGATGATGCATTCGGTGGCCACCTTTTGTCGCGTGACACGGGACAACCGAGAGACAAAGGTGTCGCACGACTCGGGTGGTCGTTGAACCGGCGGCTCCTCAAATCATCAAATCAGCCTGCTTTACCATATCAAGAGCAACACAGAGATATCAATGCACAACAAATGACCACAAGCACAAAGGGCTCACAAGTTCCATAATCAACAAAATGTAGGTATCACAAATGATTATCGAATAATGTACACAACATGGATGCATTGGATGTTTTTTGACTAAACGAAAGCTTGACCCACTTAACACTGGAAAAATAGGTTTTCAAGTGAAATCCCCAGCGGAGTCGCCACTGAATGTGCGCTCGCCCGAAAAAATAGAAAAAAAATGAAAAGGAGTCGCCACACCGTTTTAAGAGGAAACATTGAAAACCTTTGTTTTAGAGAGAAAACATGAGTTCGGGGTCGGGTTACGTGTTGGGAAGAGCAGAGTTCACCCAACACGCCTCGTCCATAGACGAGTCTTTCAATCAAACACATCCAAGTAAATCCAAAGTGTGTGCAAATATCGATAATAAACGAAATGTGATAAAATGCATCTTATTAATTATGAAACGAGAAATTACATATTGTGAGCCCATTATTTAGGGAGGCCACATCCCTGATACAAACAAACTAAAGCAGATTACAAAGGAAAAGAGTCCTTTGCGAGATGGGTCATGTGTGTCGCATGACACATCGTACCCGATGACCACATGTGTCGCGTGACACAGGATCACTTGAGGACGAAGGTGTCGCGTGACACATATGAGCCTTCTGCAGAAACCTTACAATATGAATTCAGAAATTAACAGAAGCTATACAGATCTAATTAACAAGCTGAATTATGAACGAAAAACATAAACAACATCAAATCGACCCAGGGAGTGTGGATATGGGTAGATCCACACCCCCTTGGGGGCTCAAACACCAAATTCAACCAAATCAATCAATATGAGCTCAATTACACAATATATGCAAGTTAAACAGAGAGATTGCGATTGGGATTCAGTAATTCAGATAGCTAGGATCTGATTACTGAATCCAAACAAAATAGAATTATAAAATTTGCAAGGAATTAAATGAGAGAGAGAGAGAGGGTTAGGGAATTGTTACCCTTGTTGATTCCACGAATTCTATATCTAGTTAGATATAGAATCCTTCAATTCTTCGTTGTAGATCTCACAGCTCTGATCCAAGGGTTCCAATTGGTGTAGGTAGAGAATTGGGTTTGGATGAGAGGGATTAGTGGGTTGGAAAGGTAGGAGAGAGAGAGGTTTGGTGTTTGGGATGTTCGTCACAATGCTATTTTGGCGAGTAACGAGGCTGGAATTGGGATCCATTTCAATGAGGGAGAGGGTCTTATTTATAGGCTGCAGTTGGCTGCCTTAGTATGTCGCACGACCTTACGTGTCCACTTTCCATGCCTCAAGCTGTCGCGTGACACAAGGTGGCTCAACCGCTTTTGGCACCAAAACCAGTTTACGGAACATTAGGAAAATACCCAAAAGGTCCAACAGGTTTTATTCCCAAGGGGTCCTTTGGCATGAATGATGTACCAAAAGGTACTTCCTTCGCGGGAAACTCATGGAACATTTCCGAAAGTCTCGGGATAGGTCGGGAATTTACCAAAACGCCCCTTAATGCAGTTTTATTATATTAAAATGCATCGAAAAGGTTGCGAATTGGATTGGCGTACTTACAGTACTGCATGATGACGCCTTGGCCGTTTGCAACTTGGGGTATTGATGTAATCGGGAAGATAGCCCCAGCCGGAAGTAATGGGCATAAGTTTATGTTAGTGGCAGTGGACTATTTCACGAAATAGGTGGAAGCAAAGTCCTATAAAGTCCTCACGTCCAAGAAAGTTGCTCAGTTTGTCAAAGAGAACATCATGTGTAGATATGGGGTGCCAAACGAGATTGTCTCAGATAACGGGACACATTTTGAAGGAGACTGTGATAGATTGCTGTCAGAATTCAAGGTCACTCGCCATAAATCATCCCCGAACAGGCCTCAGACCAATGGAGCGGTAGAAGCTGCAAATAAGACGCTTGAGAGAATCATCCTAAAGATGGCCACTCGTGGTCGTGACTGGCCTGAAAAGTTACATCTAGCTCTCTGGGGCTACAGGACTTCTGTCAGAACAGCCATGTGAGAAACCCCTTTCGCCTTGAATTACGAAACGAAAGCAGTCCTGCCTGTAGAGTTGGAAATTCCGTCACTGAGAGATCTCTTGGAAAACAGCATAATGAAGTAGAATGGTTGCGCAGCTGGCATGATGAGCTCGCCTTGCTTGATGAAAGGAGACTAAAAGCAATGGAACATACTCAAGCCTATCAGAGGCGAATGGCCAGGGAATTCCACAAAAAGGTCAAGGCCAGAGACATCAAAGAAGAAGATTTGGTACTGAAAGAGAAGCCCCCTACCAGAGACAATCCTCTAGGAAAATGGGAGCCCGTTTGGATCGGCCCGTATGTGGTACAGAAGATACTATCAGGAGGAGCAATGAAACTTACAGACCTGGATGGAAATCCTTTTGTTCACCCTATCAACGGTGACAAGCTCCGTCGTTATTATGTTTAAAATAAAAAGAAAAAATATAAAAATAATAAAAAGTGCAAAAAGAGTAATACCAGCTAGGCTGAAAACCCTGAAAAGGGCGGTCTAGGCAGAAAACAATGTTGCACCAAAAAAAAAAAAGAAAAAAAAGAAAAAATAGTGCAAAAAAGAGTAATACCCAGCTAGGCTGAAAACCTTGAAAAGGGCGGTCTAGGCAGAATACAGGGTTGCACAAAAAAAATATAACAAAATCCAAAAAAAAAAAAAAAAAAGAGTTCATTAGAATGAACTACGGAGACCTGAGCCCCTTAGTCTTTCTTGTAAAGGGGGAACGTAGGCAGCCAAAAATGGTTTGGTCTAAACAATAAATAAGACATCCAGATTTCCATGAAATGTGTCTTGAAAAATTCTAAGATAATATCTCTTGTTTTTACAAATTAAAAACTTCTTGATGAGTTCAAGCACGGTCTACTCTTGATTCTTCTAACCTGCTATGAAGACAAAAATATAAAATAAAAGACCTAATCAACTAATGTTTGCAAAAGGAAATAAGTGGATGCTTAGAATAGGTCTATCAATTGTCAGCAGCAGCGTCATCCTTGTTCTTCTTTACCCGACCTCGACCTCGTCGAGTGTTCTTCCTCTTCTTCTTAATGATGTCTGTCTCCCTCATCCCTATCGCAGGCTCCCTCACTGGAGCCTCGATCAAACCTATGTCAATAAGTGCCTTCTCTACCCTAGCACGAGTCTTTATCTCCTCACGCTGTGCCTCGGTGAGAGGAGAAATCTCCGATAGTCTCTCATATCTGACTTTCATGTCTTTGATAAAATCGCCAGACTGGTTATGGCGACTAGCCTTTGCCTCGGTCTCCCTCAAAGTCCTGCTAGAGTCACTATCAGCACCCAATAAGGCCAGACGTCTCTCTCCTATGACAATCTGAGTCGCCCCCATTTCCCTCTCATACCAATCTAGGTAAGCTGTGGTCAAAATGGTACTCTTCCTGTTCTTGAGAATGGCCCTGAGTGGAAAAGTAGCATATGTCCATGCTCTCGAAAAAGGAGAAGGCACATGCGGATCTCTCATATCTAAAGGTGCCACCTTCACGGTGCGAATATCCTCCCAGTCATCCAATGGATCCTGTAAGGCCCCAAACTGTCTTGATACTAAGCAGGGAATGTAGAAAGATGACCAGGACAGTCCTGGGACCCTCACTATGTAGGACTCCTGAAATGTCCTACGGGTGTGCAACCTCCAATGGGGCACCCACCAATAAACATCCGAAGTAGGCAGTAGAGCCATCATCGGCTCCCGGCGACCACGATCCTGCATTGTCTCGGTGCACCTCAGAAATCACCCAAGGACAGTGAGTAAGCAAAGCCCTAGGTAAATCCCTGAGCCGCTCCTGCAACCACAGAGTCAGTACAGCTGGACTCCCTGACCGCATGAAAAGGCCCCCCTGGCCATCCTATCAATGCCGTGCAGTGTCTCTCCCAAAATCAGAGGGAAAATATCTCTCCCAGCCCTGCAGTCTCGAACCATGTCCAAAAGGCCGCTATGGCACAGTCCTAAGGATTCGACAGTGAAAAGAAAAGAAAATACGCAGAGAATGAAAGCATCCATAGATACCGTGGTCCCAGCAGTACCTGGAGACATGAATTTGCCTGGAATATCAGAGATGTCGATCATATCGGTAGCTATCATCATCCCTTCAGCTTCCTCCGGAGAAATTTGCAGAAAAGATGCCAGCTTTGGGATCAATGGTAAATCCCCGGCCAAAGGAATTGAAATAGCCTCAATTTCCGGACCCCCAATCAATGCTTGGAAATCCTCGAAGGTGGGAATGATCTCATTGTAGGAAAAGGAGTAAACGTGTCTCAGGACATCCCAGAATCTTGTTGCTGCTCTTAAAAGGTCCCAATTCGGCGGGAGATCCTTCAAATGCCATAAAATTTGATTTTGACGGTGTTATCAAAAAGCCTCCCGTGAGATTGAAAGTTATACCTCATCCAAGATTGAAGGTTGGAAAGAAAATGATCTCTTTTCCCCTTTTGCAATCGAACCGGTTTCTCCATGACAACGAGTTGATTTATCATTCTTTTTGGCTAAAAATCTATTCTTGGATGGTATGAAACAGTATGGGAGGAACCAAAATTGGAAATGAAATATAAAGACCCTTCCTTGGCTTTATGTGCTGAAAATCAGTTCAGACAGAAGACCCATCCGTGCGACCTTTTTTTCTCAGGTCCAAGCCGGGCGGCTTCATTCGCTGCTGCAGAAAAAAAATGTGCAGCAGCCAAAGTTGCTGCCCAAGCGGAATTTTCACCCCACTTTCTCAAAAACCTGCATAAAAATCATCCCAAACACCATTCATACATTCCAAATACCATCATAACACATTTTGGCCCAACTTTTGCCCCATTTTCATGCAAAAAAAAAAAAACCGCCCCGAGGCTCAAGTAATATGACAAAATAGCAATAATAACAATAAAAAAAGAAAAAGAAAAGAAAAACAAATCATTACATGTCTTCGCCACAATTGCCCCCCCCCAAATAAAAAAATAAATAATTACAAATTGTTGTCATACATGCATCATTTGTTTTTTTCTTTCTTTCTCTCTCTCTCTAAGTACGGACAGAAAGGACCCTATGCCTCTGACTCCTCGTCGCTGCTCAGCTCATCATCACTCACGGCGGACAAGTTAACGGGCACATGCTCGTACTCCACCAACTGCTCCAGGATGTCGGTATTTGGCCTACACCCCCGAGGTATACCATCGGTCGAAGACGAGGGGTATTCTGAGGCCGATGACGAAGAATCCACACTCCCGACGTGTCTCCTCTTGCGCATTCCCCGCAGCCCACGACGCACAAGCCAGCTTCCTCAAAAGAGATCGAGCTAGCTGCTTCCATCCCTTGTTTTGTCGCTCCAAAGCATCATAAGTACGAGCATGGACCTGAGAGAAAGAGAAAAGCTTAGAAAATCCCAGAAAGGGTTCAGAATTGCAGAAATAGCCTGGACAGAAAAAGAGAAGCCAAAAAAAAAGAGAGAAGGAATCCAGGATTCACTTACAGTGCTGTCAACTGGCAGAGTAAACTCGGCATCTCTCGTGTCGGGAATGGGCACCATCAGCCTCATTGGCACCCCATTCACCATATAAGACAGATGAGCAGGGGGAACAGGTGGATTAGTCGGCTCTGCCTCCCCATATCCCTGAGCAGCAGCAATCTTTACCAGCCTCTGTGGCATCCTCAAACGCTCCTCCACAAAGGTGGCGTATGGAGTAGCATGATCAAAATAATCCCCCGCTGCCAAACCAACCCTGTACCTATCCCTCTCGTCCTCTGGCCAATCCTTGGGCTGCAGCATGAAAGGAGGAGGATCGTGAGGAGTAATAGCGCCCAAAGGAGGGACGTGACCATGCTGCCTGGAAAACCGATCGCCCAGGTATATAACATCACAGGTCAAGCATGTCAGCCACCTCCTCTGCCGAGTCACAGCCACGGCATCGCCTATCAGATCCGTATGATATCTCCCCCAAGGGTAGAAAGTAACCCTCTCACAGCTGTCCCCATTAATGACGGGCCTCACCATCTTGTAATCAAATGTGATCTGGGTCTTCGTATTGAACTTGTCCCAAGCCTCACCTCTCCAGCGTACCATAGCCGGGAAGGTAGCGGGATCACTTTGCTGGTTCCACGGAAAGAACCCAATCACCTCACAAAACCAAACCTTCATGTCAGAACATAAAGGTTATTTTCTCTCATAAATTTTGAGGGTAAAGAACGGGAAAGAACAGAAAGAAGAATGAAAATACCTCCAAAGCAAAGGAGAAACAATCCATGGAAGCAGCCTTGTTCCGATTGTACAAATCCAAAGAAAAATAAAGTTCCGACAATCTGGCCTCACCCCAAGAGATCTCCCCAATGGCAGCCAGATCATCCAAGGAATCCAGCAGACAAATCATCCCTAATGTCCCAGAATTAGTGAAAATGGTGACAGATAAAGTCAACCACAAAAAGCCCTCGCGAGCTGGTGAGCAATCACGTCGTTAGCAGCAAATCCCTCCATGAACCTGAGAATCTGAATCTCCACAAGACGGGTCTCCATCCCTAGCCCCTTCGGACGGATGTCAAACCCCACATAGTCCCTGAATTCAGCATCATAAATGTGGTCTCACTAGGTCACAGGCCGATTGGTGAACTGCATGCCTGTGATAGCCATGAAATCGGCAAGGGTCACACTGGCCTCTCCCCAGCCCAAGTGAAAACGATGGGTGGTATCCCACCAAAACTCAGAAAGAGCTAGGGTCAGCCCCTTACTCTTATTTGTCGCATGAACGCCTCTGCTGATAGCCTCAATAAGGGCATGGAGACCCGTAGCCTCAACTAGCTGCTTAGGGTTGTGGCCATCCTTCTCGATCTCAGGCATCCTCGCCCACAATTTCACCGCTATCTCAGCGGGTCCTCATGATTTGCTCTCCTGCAGGTAAGCACAACAAAGGTACGTTAGTGAAATTACCCGGATCCGAGAGGCAGCGCGCTCGCGCCCCGGCATCTGGCATCATTTCGTTTGGAGGTGTCTCGCAGTTTGTTCTCGCATTTGTAGAGTCGCCACGCCGTTTTTATTAAGCCCAAAACATTGAAAAAGGGCATCAGTTTAAAGATAATTTTAAACTGTTTTTGTATGATGAGATTTTGAGTTCGGAGGTCAGATGACTCCTCGGGAAGAGAATATTAGAATATTAGAGCTCACCCGAGTCGCCTCGTAAAACGAGTCTTTTGGATACCCCTAATATCCTTTAAAATGTTGTGTGTGTGTGTGTGTGTGCTTTTAAAAATGCATGCTGTATCGGATGTCTACATTGTACACTACGTATTGAAATGTATTGAAATAGTAATGGAAGGAAGCCTTACCAATGTTGGTTCGTGTCTGTCTTCCGCTGGGGAATAGTGTTTGAGGATGGAATAGTGTTAGGCACGGATCGGGATTGCCCGGGAGGGGCCGGTTGTCTGCGGACAGAGTTTCGGCGTGAGTTGATGTTGCAGGCTGCGTGCGGGCAGAGGTTCGGCGTGCGTGGGGATCGCAGGGATCACTCGGGCAGAGGTTCGGCGTGCGTTGGGGTGGCAGGATTCACTCGGGCAGAGTTTCGGCGTGGTTTGGGATCGCCGGTTTGACTCGGAAAGAGCCGGGACACCGTGGAAAGACCAGGCAAGGCCTCGGAGTACCACGAGGGACCTCAGAGTACCTCGAGAGTGCCTCGAGGCAGCGTGGGAGCGTCGCGGGAGCGCTCGGAGAGGCTTCGGAGCACCACAAGGGAGCTCGGAAGGCCTCGGAAGGATCCGAAAGGGGCCGGGTGTGCCTCGAGAGGACTTAGAGGGGAAGTCTGAAGGCTTAGGGAGGAAGAGAGAAGTGGGAGGTGTGTGAAAATGAGGAGGGGGAGCCCTCTATTTATAGTAAAAATTTTCGTGCAAGAAGGTCCGTACGGACCTTCTAGGTAAACCAAAATCTTGGTTTTCCTCGATTTGAGGGAATATGTGATGATGGTGAATATTCTGTAATTATGGTGTCCCCTTGCAAGAAGGTCCGTACGGACCAACTAGGCTGCAAATAGGTCCGTACGGACCAACCATGTATGGGAGTGATGATTACTTCCGGGATTTGAGGGAATATTGTGGACTTTAAGGGGATTCAGTAATTATTAAAGCAAAGAGGTCCGTACGGACCATTATTGCTTTTCAAATTTCCTGAAAATTCCCAAAAGGTCCTTTTGTCCCTTTTTATCCCAGAAAGGCTCCTCCCTTGGTTTGGCTGGGGGTTTAAAGAGGGTTTTGAGTGCCAGAGGTCGTCAAGACTGCGTTTGTGAGTCTGCGGTGTTTCCCATGTGCTCGGAAGGGGGTGATCCAGATTGGGGTACTTACAGAAGCCCCTCGACGACGTCACTTATTAAAGAAGTGGGGTCGCCGATAAGATAAGGGTCCTAATCTGGATCGCGTGCTGGGAGATAAAGTGACCGGGGAGGTCAGTGTGAGGACGTGGTGGTGTCCTATTATGTGACCGTTTAGGTCAGTAGGTTGGACCTTGTGATAGGATTCCTACGTATCCCTGGCGGGAATCAAGCCTGGTCGTAGTTCGGGTGTGGGGTGAGTGTTTTGTGAATGCGGGCGTGGTGGTGCCCTGAAGTGTCGTGTGACCGCCGAGGTCAGTGGTAAGGACGTGGTGGTGTCCTGGGTGACCGCTTAGGTCGATGGCTGGACCTGTGATAGGATTCCTACGTATCCACGGCGGGAATCAAGCACAGTCGTAGTTCAGAGGTCGTGAATCTGTGAGTGCGGGCGTGGTGGTGCCCTGAAGTGTTGTGTGACCGCCGAGGTCAGTTGTGAGGACGTGGTGGTGTCCTAAGATGTGGTGACCGCCGAGGTCAATTGTGAGGACGTGGTGGTGTCCTGGGATGGAAATTTTACGATTTTCCTAATCGGGTGGTTTAAGGCCTTCCGAGCCGGGAATAATGATTTGGGAGGTTTATACGGTCTTCCGGACCGAGTGGTTTAAAGCCTTCCGGGCTGGAGATAGTGATGGTGGAGGTTTATACGGTCTTTCGGACCGAGTGGTTTAAAGCCTTCCGGGCTGGAGATTGTATGAGGACTTGAATCGTCTTCTGATTGCGGTTGCGCCATGCATGAGGACTTTGAATCGTCTTCTGGCTGCGGTTTGCCAAGTGTGAGGACTTTGAATCGTCTTCTGGCTGTGGTTTGCCATGCGTGAGGACTTTGAATCGTCTTCTGGCTGTGGTTTGCCATGTGTGAGGACTTTCAATCGTCTTCTGGCTGCGGTTTGCCATGCGTGAGGACTTTGAATCGTCTTCTGGCTGAGGTTGGTGCCATGCGTGAGGACTTTGAATCGTCTTCTGGCTGTGGTTTGCCATGCGTGAGGACTTTGAATCGTCTTCTGGCTGCGGTGGTGTCATGTATGAAAACTTGAGTCGTCTTCTGACTGCGGTTGTGGAGGCATGGCTGCCTTGAGCTTTGATTGCGAGAGGTTTAGATGCCTCGTGCTTTGCCTGCTGGGGAGAAGGTTGGACTTACGATGACTGCCGATGTTCATCCGTTGGGGATTATCATGGCCTTGTAGGGGCTTGCAAGGATTCCCTTTTTGACTTGCTGGGGAAGGAGCTCGGGCTTACTTTGATGGCCGGTGTTCATCTGCTGGGGATATGTGGCCTTGTAGGGGCTTTTTCTGCTGAGAAAGTGTCTTCGGACCTGTTTTAAGGGCCGGTGGTTGAGTTGCCGTTGAGTGTTTTGGAGGCGTCTTGTGCCTTGATATTTGTGCTGGGAGGTGCTGGCTCCTTCTTGCGTTTGTTTTGCCGTTGAGTGGGCGGGGACCGGTCTTACACTGACGGCCGGTGGTTGAATTGCCGTTGAGTGGGCGAGGTCCGGGCTTACATTGACGGCCGGTGGTTGAATTGCCGTTGAGTGGGCGAGGTCCGGGCTTACGCTGACGGCCGGTGGTTGAATTGCCGTTGAGTGGGCGAGGACCAGGAGCTTACGGCCGACGGCCGGTGGTTGAACCGCGTTGAGTGGGCAAGGTCAGGGCTTACGGCCGACGGCCGGTTCTTGAATTGCCGTTGAGTGGGCGAGGTCCGGGCATACGGCCCGACGGCAGTGGTTGAATTGCCGTTGAGTGGGCGAGGACCGGTCTTACACTGACGGCCGGTGGTTGAACTGTCGTTGAGTGGGCGAGGTTCGGGCTTACATTGACGGCCGGTGGCTGAATTGCCGTTGAGTGGCGAGGACCGGAGCTTACGGCCGACGGCCGGTGGTTGAACCGCCGTTGAGTGGCGAGACCGGAGCTTACGGCCGACGGCCGGTGGTTGAACTGCCGTTGAGTGGGGAGGACCGGGCTTATGCTGACGGCCGGTGGTTGAACTGCCGTTGAGTGGGCGAGGTCCGGGCTTACATTGACGGCCGGTGGTTGAACTGCCGTTGAGTGGGCGAGGACCGGGCTTACGCTGACGGCCGGTGGTTGAATTGTCGTTGTGTGGGCGAGGACCGGGCTTACGCTGACGGGCGGTTCTTGAATTGATGGGTTAAGGACCATACTGCACTGAATTTGCTGAAATAGGCCTTAGGACAGCCAGGGCAAAGATTATAAGGGCAGAAAAGTAATTTGGCCCTCCCTTGCAAGAAGGTCCGTACGGACCAACCTGGGATGCAAAGAGGTCCGTACGGACCAAGTTGATTTTTTACAGTTCCCAGATTTTGACCGGGTTAAAAAGCCGAGGCCCCCTTCACTTCTTCTTCTTCAGTTCGTGCATCCGAGAGAGAGAGAGAGAAAACCTCCATTTTTACACCAAAATCTTCCATTTTTCGCTTGAATCGCTTGCAATGGCGGAAGGATCTCGGAGGAGTCGTCGACAACGCAGTCAAGAAGTGGTCGAGCAACGGATGGAGCTCCAAAGAAATTGGATCTCGTTTGTTCCATCTTCGAAGAACCCGGATGTATTGTATCCGAATCCGGAGGTGCACAATCGTCGCTCTAGGAACGTCGGGGAGGTAAGAAATCCGTCTCGTTTCGATTCCTTGCTTGAGATTTTGAATGCTAAAACTAGATTTTAGTTTTTCGCATATTTGAGTTTTTGTTATTTTTCATGCCTTTTGTGAAATTCTTGATGAATTGTTGAAAATGGATATGTAAAAATTGTGGGTATGTGTATTTTGTGCAGAAATGTGTAGATTAGCTCTTATTTGTGAAAATAAAGTGCCTCTCTAATGAAATGCATGCCTTGGTGTTTTGTACCTAATGCTATTTATGTATGTACATTATGAGAAAAGTTTGTCGTATAGTGACAAATTTTGTGAAAAAAAATGTGACATGTGTCGTGTTTTGTGACGGGTTTTATCTGAAAGTGTGTGCCGTGTAGGGACGGATTTTTGTTATGCAGTGTGTGCCGTGTTTTTGGGTGACGGACTTTGTGGGGAAAATATGTGCAATATGTGCCGTGTTTTTGTGGCGGGTTATATGTGCTTTTGCCGTGTTGGGACGGACTTTTTTGAAAATGTGTCGTGTAGTGCTTGATCCCTCTGTTGAGAAAATCTGTACAGTGTGTGCCGTGTTTTGCGATGGACTGCATGGAAAAAATTATGTATAATGCATGTCATGTTTTGAGTTGCATGTAAAAAGTATGTGCAATATGTGCCGTGTTTCGTGACGGGATATATATGCTTTGATTTTCTTTGCATTAAGTACTGCGAATGACGTACCTTTCTGTGTTTACTGCGGGATGAGGGGCTCATGGGTGGGAAGGCCAAGAAGATGAAGACTCGGGGATCGCTCGAGGCATTGTTGAGTTGTGGCGGCGGATGCCTGATATTTGTGGATGGTAGGCCGAGCCCCGAGGAGGCTGGTCTTACGGCTTGGGTGTGTTCGTAGAGAACCTGGCGGGGTTTCGACACGAGGAAGAACAAGAGCGTCTTCCTTGGCCTTCTACGAGTATTGGTGGGATACCACCCACACCTTCCATACGAGTGGGGAGAGGTGACGGTGACGCCTACCGACTTTCTTTGCGATGCGGGCTTTCCTTCAAAGGAGGGCCGGTGCGGTGGAGAGATATGATAGGCGATGATGTGTTGGCCGAGGCTGCTGGGCTTTGAGCCTCGTCCTCGCGAGGGGCACAGGCATGTTATATAGCGATGTGGGCGAGGATTACGGCCGGCATTGGGGCCTATGTTCGGGGTACCGGCCGGGTGACGGCGGAGCGGCAGCGCGCTCCTTTTTGTGGTTTGCACTTTTCGAGACTTTGTTCTCGAACCATGCGGCTAACGGCTCCTTTTGCTCTGTTGGAGAGCTTGATTGATCTGAGAGAGTTTGTGATATCGCTTGGGGCGAGGCGGGCTGGCCGAGCTCTACTTCTCCTTGGACCGGTTTAGCCGGGGGGTGTGGCGAGTTCTTTGGCTGTTTTGACTTTGCTTTGGAGGTATGAGTTTATTCTTGTTTTTGATTTAGCAACTTGTCGTTTCTCCGTTTTCTTTTGCTTGAGCCTTTTACGTTTTTGTCACAAGTGTGGTTCTACGAGATCTTCAGTGCTTCCGTGGGATAGAGATCTGGGGGCCGTAGCGTATCCCGCTATGTTGGGGCTGGGCCCGCTCGGCGAGGAAGAGGAGGAGCAGCAGGGGGAAGCTCACCATCGCCTACGGGGATGTGCAGGAGCGTCTGGAGAGAGGTAGCCTGGAGGGGTTTGTTTTGTTTCCGTGGGCTCGGTATGAGGCTGATGAGTTCGAGGGGGCTCTGAGGTGGCAATGCGACGGAAGATCTGCGGGGCTTGACTTGTGACGTCATGTACTGGGGAGCGGGTCTTACGGCGGCATGGCCGGGTGTGCTTCCCGTGGCTCAGGGACCCTCCTTTTGGGATGCTTGATTCAGGGATATGGATGTGTTGGACTTTGAGAGGTACCTTGGCGGTGTGGGTGCCGAGGAGTTTATTTTGTATGGAGAGGAGTATGGGGCCTTCGTGAGGAGGAAGTTGAGGACGCCTTGCGGTGTGTTGGCGAGGGAGAGGAGGCTGGCCGCGGGTTCCCCAGAGGTTCCGATGCGGGGCCGGATTTCACGTATGTCAGTGGGGACGGATCGAGGAGGAGGGTGTCTCGTACCCGTTCTGGCGAGCTCCCCGCGCATACCTGAAGTGGATCTGATAGATCGGTGAGTGTGCTTACTCTTTTCCATCTTGGCATCCTTTACGTATTTTTCTCTTTTTGTTGTTGAGTGTAGCTGTATTGCTGAGCGTTTCTTTGTTGCTTGCTTGTGCGGAGTCCGGGGAGAGCTTATGATATGTTGACTCGCCGTTATGTGGCGATGAGGTCCTTTGCGAAGAAGATGGCGTCGAAGATGTCTTGCCGGTCTTCGCGACGTATGCCGGCGTACCAGCCGATGCCTTCGAGGCATTCTATAGATACTCCTCCACCGAGGGCCGAGCCAGAGCCACAGCAGGAGGGACCTTCGCGGGGGCGGCATAGCATGGATGCCGGGACGTCTTCGGGAGCTCCGAGGCAGCAACCCTTTTATCAGTTCTTCCCTCCGCAGGATGCACAGGGTGAGGGATCCTCAGAGCCTTCTTTCTTTGATCCTTTCGTCGGATTTGATCCTTTGGATTACTTTGAGTGGCAGCCTCCGGCGGGGGCTCGGTACTCTGACGACGAGGACGTGACGGGCGAGTTAACCGGGATGCCCGACTTTTCTCTTGAGGACCTTGGCGAGGATGATGATGCTGAGGAGTCTGATTAGTATTCATTTGCTTTCCCTCTTTCCATATCTTCTCTCTTTTTTTTTGTTTAGCAACAGACATTTATGGGTACCTGTAATAAAACACTTGTATTTGCATGGCAAAAGTATTCTATTTTAAGATGTAATGTCATTTTTGTGATTCCCGAGATTTGGCCTAGGAATGGTTGCTATTATTTATTTTATTTTTGTGCATGCCACGTGAGCTGAGGGTGCGTTGGTGGGTAGTGTATGTTTGCCTGAAATGACTTTGGCCAGTGTTTGGGCAGTTTGGGGCAAGGTCCTGCTGAGGACAGTGGTTGTTGTACTGTTGCTGGGGAAATGGGTCATGATTGCAAGGAGGTACGTACGGACATACCTAGCATGCAAAGAGGTCCGTACGGACCAACCTTGCTTTTGGGAAGGAGATAAATGCTTTCCAGTGTCTGGTTCTTCCCCATTTCCCATTTGCAGCCATTTTCGAGCTTTCTTCCCCATTTTCTTTAGGAACCTCCATTTTTGCCATGGATTCTTCGTACGTCCCTAGAATTTTGCCGAGGCTTTCGAAGGAGAAGCAAGCACACTTCCTTGAGCAGCTGAAAACGTGGATGCGGCGCCGTATGAGGCATCAGAGACGGGCTTTCGAGGTAAGGTTTCGTCTTTGCTCGATTTGGTCTTTTAAGGAGTTGGTTCCTGATTGGGATTTGTTGCGGGCAGCCGCGAAGCTCTGGGATGTTAGGAGGCATGTGTACTGTTTCTCCTATAATCAAATGGTGCCCACTTTTGAGGATTTTCGGGCTTTGATTGGAGGACCGGAGGTGGAGGCCATCTCGCTTCCTTTGATTGGTGGTGCTGCCGTGAGCGTGAAGCTGGCAGGCTTTCTTCGGATTTCGTTGGAAGAAGTGCAGGGCATGATCCTTGATTCGGGTCATATTGACATTTCTGCGCTGCCGGAGCGGTTCATGGTTGATGATGAGAGTGATGTCTCTTGGGACGCATTTGCCTTGTGCGTGATGGCGACGCTTTTCCTGGTCAGCTCCCTTGGCATTTGCGATGGTGCTTTGCTAGATGTGGTTGGGCACTGCAGAGCTGGAGAGGATATTGTCCCGTTGGTGCTGGGGGAGACTCTTCATGGTATCGACCGTCTGGCGACTGGGGATCGTTTCATGAGAGGGGGAAGCCCCGCTTTGCTCACCTTGTGGCTGCGAGAGAGACTTCAGGCCATGCCCGAGGCTCCGACGTCGTTTAGCCCGTGGTCATTTGCTCAGCGACCTCTTGTGTTGGATATGGATCAGTCTGCCTGGGAGAGATGGATGGCACAGCTTGGTACGCATCAGATCCGTTGGTGGGTTCCCCACTGGAGGATTGAGACTAGGAGGGTCTTGCAGGAAGGGTCCTACGTTGTTAGAGTTCCAGGTTTGTTTTGGTCCTCCTTCTATATTCCGTCGCTTGTTTCCCGGCAGTTTGGGATGAAGCAGGAGCCTTTGTTGGGCTGGGATGACCTTCCTACTACGGAGATAGTTCCTCTTTTGTATGGAAGCTCCAGGTGCTTTCTTGTATTTTCTGAGGGTATGGAAGTATTCCGCTTTCCCTCCTGTGGTACTCCTTAGACGTCGAGAGAGTGTCGTATTGACGACTCAGTACCTGGCCTGGTATGAGCAGCGTGTTGGGCAGTCCCAAGTGGCTTTGGAGAGCAGGCGTGTAGCGATTCTGGGACCCGGTTGCCGTAGCAGCTATTGCCTTAGGAGTGCCGAAGCCTGGTCTGACCCTTTGGATGTGACGGGAGACACTTTGTTTGACTACGAGACTAGAGTTGACCGACTGACGGGGAGAGGTCCTCTTTTGCAGACTCGCAGGGAGGAGATCCGAGCCGAAGCACGGGCGAATGAAGCCCTGAGAGCTGCTGGATTGTTTGACTCTATCTCGGACTGAGAGACGCAGAGTTGGTTCACGTGGAGCGAAAGAAGACTCGCCGGGGACGAGGGAAGAAAGGGAAGAATGGCGAGGGGACAAGCGCAGACGGCGCGGAATGACCTCCTAGGTATCCATTCATTGCATTTGCAAACACATTATTTGTTAAATGTATTAAGCTGTCTTTTAGCATGTTGTGAACTTGAGAGTAGACCGTGCTTGAACTCATCAAGAAATGTTGTAACCGTTAGTGATTTGTGATTTACTTTAAAAGCTTTGTCGAGACGCAAGATCTCTTGTTTGCCTTAGTGTATTTTGTGAAACTTGGCGGCATCTGTTGCATTTGTGGACTGAAACGTCCTGGGCTTTGACGGCAATCCCTTTTCCTTAGGCTTTGTGCTTGGCTGAGAGGTTGAATGATCCCCTGACAAGTCGTTTTGACGGTCTTTTTCGTAGCTTCCTTGCCTCATGTTGGCGTCGGGCTCTTGACCTCAATTTCGCAGCTTCTGTTTGAGCTCTTTTTTTTGTGAGCCCTTGCTCGAGCTCCCTTTTTTATTTTTTTTGTGAGCCCTTGCTCGAGCTCTTTTTTTTTTTTTTTTTTTTTGAAGCGCGTGAAGGCAAAGACAAGCCCCTGGCTTGGAAGCAGACATGAGTCAGTCATTTGATGCTGAGTGACCCTCGGATGTCCTTTGATGTGGCCGCCGTCGTTTGACTTGGTCAAGGTGACGTTGGGGCGTGCTCCTGGAAAGTGTGTAATTTGATGGAGGTCTTGATCGACATTCAAACTTTTGACTCTTTTGTGTATTTTTAGACCGGACCAATTAAGGTTGCCTACGTTCCCCGGGACTAGAGGGCTCAGGTCTGCGTAGTTCGACACTACATGGAGTGCCAAGAGATGCACAGTTGTTCTTCTTCAGGCGAAGTATCTGCGAAGTTTGCTTCCATTGACTGGATTCATGAAGGGATTGTCGTCTAGGTCTGTCAGCTTAATGGCACCTCCGGAGAAGATCTTTTGAACCACGAAAGGGCCGATCCATGTTGGTTCCCATTTTCCCAGTGGGTTGGTTCGAGGGGGAGGCTTTTCTTTGAGTACCAGATCGCCTTCCCTGATGTCTCGGGATTTGACTTTCTTGTCGAAAGCTCTAGCCATCCTGCTTTGATAGGCTCGGACGTGTTCCATGGCCTTTAGTCGTCGCTCGTCGAGCAGAGCCAATTCGTCATGTCGGCTTCAGAGCCATTCGACTTCGTTGATGTCATTTTCCAGCAGCACTCGGAGTGAGGGAATTTCCAGTTCAATGGGAAGGACTGCTTCCATCACGTATGTCGGGCGAATGGGGTTTCTCCCGTGGTGTTTCCGACGTGTGCGGTAGCCCCACAGTGCAAGGTGCAGCTTCTCGGGCCAATCTCGTCCTCGGGTGGTCATTTTTCGGATGATTTGTTCGAGGGTTTTGTTTGCTGCTTCCACGGCGCCGTTTGTTTGTGGCCGGTAGGGAGAAGATTTATGGCGTGTGATCTTGAATTCGGCCCGGCGATGCAGCCGAATTCCCCTGAAGTGTGAACCATTGTCTGATATGACCTCATTTGGGATGCCGTATTGGCAGATGATGTTTTCCTTGAGGAAATGCGCGACCTTCTTGGAGGTAAGTACCTTGTAGGACTTGGCTTCGACCCATTTGGTGAAGTAGTCGATGGCTACTAAGATGAACTCGTGACCGTTGCTGCTTGGCGGAGCGATTTTCCCGATGACGTCAATTCCCCAGGTGGCAAATGGCCAGGGTGTAGTCATACAGTAGAGGTCGTGGGGCGGCAGATGATTGAGGTTGGAGAACCGTTGACACTTGTCGCAGCTTCGGACAAAGTGGATGCAATCTGCCTCCATGGAGATCCAATAGTAGCCCATTCTGAGAATGATTTGCATCAGGGCTCTGGCGTTCATGTGGGGACCGCAAGCCCCATTGTGGACTTCGTTCATGAACTTGTTTGCTTCTTCCTGGCTGATGCAGCGTAGGAGTGGTCCATGGTAGCGTTTCTTGTATAGCATGTCCCCGAGGATGACGAAGTGAGAGGCGAGGCGTTTTAGGGCCATGATGCTCTTGGTTTTGACCCCTCCTGTGTATGAGTCTTCCTTGTTCATGAAGGTGGTTTCCCCGTTCTGGAGGTATTGGAAGATCTGGTATGTGCTGGAAATGGCGTCGGACTTGCGTCTCTTTGGCTCTTCAGCAATTCCCAAATTCACTTTAGTTAAAACCTCCTCGGCAGCTTGGGCCCGGTTTTTCTCTTGTTTGACAACATGCTTAAACGTTTGCTTGATGCATTTATTCAATTAATGTGTTTGCCTTTTGTATAGATGAATTGTTATTAACTGTTTTGATTAGTTAACATCATCATTTGTTAAAGATGCAATGAAATGATTTTTTAGAAAGGTCGGACCTTTTATTGAAAGCGTGAAGACTGTACATTGTTGATCAAAGACTCACAATCGTTGGGCGTAAAGCCGTCAAAAGACTCAAAAGATGTGAATCCACAGACAACAAGACTCGAAGCTAGACTATAGGCGACGAGGGATTGGACCAGGCTTCATTACTCTCGGCTGGCTGTAGCTCTAGAGGGAGTGGTGCTGGTTCAGGTGGCCAGTTTTCCCTTGGCATGAGTCCCGGAAAATAGCTTGCATGAGGTTCGATTTCAAACCAGATCGCGGAGGTTTTTGGTTGCTCCCCTGATGATGTCCCTCCATTAGTGTTGCCACCAGTCCTTGGGGGTTTTTGATGATAGAAGTCGCTGAGGGCTACTTCTAAGAGGGCGAAGCATTCGCTGATTCGGAGTTGATTCTTGCTGATGTTGATCACTTTCATAGAATCTGCCTCTTTATCTGGGATCTTTGCTTGGATGACATTTACAATGTCTGATTCGAGGGGGCATGCTATATCTCCTTCCCTGATTAGGCCTTGGAGGAGGTTGCGCCACTGTTCATCTAGGTCGGACACTGGAATGTTGAACTGAACTATGCTGTGATGGCTGTCCCCGTAGGATCCGAGAGTGTCGGCTAGAGGGTTGTCTTGTACCGGGGGATCGGTGATGAGCCAGTTTGCAAGAGGGTTTTCGGCGAAGTAAGGGTCTACTCCTCGATCAATCTCCATTAGGGCGTCCATCTCTTGATCCTCTCTTAAGCATTCTTCACAGTCGCATATATCAGAGTTATCATCCTGACCCATGAGTTCTTCGATTTCCAGCTCGTCGCGGCTTAGAGCGTGGATGTAAGGATCCACTTCGTAGCGGGACAGGGTAGGAGACTCATCTGGAGAAGAGTATTCGGTCATGTCGGGACCTTCTTCTGGGTCGTAGCTTGCTGGCCAAGCACTTGCCATTGCACTGCTTCCGCGGATCACTTCGATCGCTCCATTGGCATTGATGAATTTCACGCATTGGTGAAGAGTAGATGATACCGCTTTCATCTGATGTATCCAAGGCCGTCCCAGCAAGGCAGAGAAGGTTGGTTTGATTTCCACGACTTGGAACTCTCTGGACTCGATTGTGTGCATTGAATTGGATCCTCAGATTGATGACTCCTACGATTGGTCGTGCAGTGGAATCGTAGGCTCGAATTACCCGAGGTGAAGGCCTTATCAAGGAGCGGTCGATATGGAGTCGTTTCAGTGTGCTCAAAGCGATGATGTTGACTGCGGAGCCGTTATCAATCAAGACGTTCAGGAGGAAGAACATCTCTATTTTTATGAGGATGAGGAGGGCTTCGTTGTGCCGATTCTCACATGTCGGCAAATCATCGTCTGTGAAGACTAAGCCGCTTCCCGTGCTACCGTTTGACTCAGTCTCTTCTGGGGAACGTTCGATCCATCCATTTGTATGCCTTGGTCGGGGCACAGATCGTAGGGAGACAGTTGCCCTTGGGCGTTCTTGTCTGAATTCCCGGTCACGAGACCTTTTGACTCTGGTTTCAAGCTCCCAGTCATAGCGGGACAGCATGCTCACGGTTTCGGAAATTGCAGGGGGTCAGTTCTCGCTTGGAGTTTCGTCAAAGGCTATTGAGTTTACCCTATCATTCCGGGGGAATGGATTTCCGATGGTATTGGGACCACGAGGGCGTTCCAATTTTCCCTCCTCAATGAGCCCCTGGACCACCTGCTTGAGCACGAAGCAATTGTCGGTGGTGTGGCCGGGGTAGTTGTGGAAGGCGCAGTGCTTGCTCATATCCATGTTGGGTTTGGGAGTCTTCGGTTGGAAATTCTCGAGAGGTTTGAGAAGATTTCATTTCACTAAAGCTTCGAATACTTGGCCCAGGGGCATTTCGAGATTGTCTAAATGCTGGAACTGTGGGAAGCGAGGGGGATTGTTATTCTTTGGGGCTGCTTGATCGCGGTTTACTTGAGCTCCTTCTGGATGTAGTGTACTGTTCCGGCTGCTTCTTTTCCTTTGGTCGGGGCAGGAGTTGAAGTTGCCAGGTTTGTTCGATAGCGGTAAGATGAGGCAGGGGTTGCTGTTGTCTTTTGAAGACTCAGAGTCTTCTCAAACTTTGTCCCGGCGTTGACCATGGCACGGAGATCCGGATAGAAATGGTGGCTGATCAAGGTCCTCAAAGATGGCTTGAGGCAGGAATGGAAGATGTCCATCTGCTCTTCTTTGGAAAGTGGATCCATTATCTCGCTGAGCTTCCAATTCCATCTTTTGTAGAACTCGCCCACTGGTTCGTCATCCTTTTGTTCGGTGGCTTGCAGGTCATGGCGGTTTGTCTCCCATTCAAGGTTGGCGCGGTACTTTTCCAGGAAGATTTCACTGATCTGATCCCACGTGGAGCGGTTTTCTGCCTTCACATTGAGGAACCATCTTAGTGCTGTGGATTTGAGAGAATGCTGAAAGTGATCCGCCATCTGTTGAGGGGTTGCCCCTTTGGCTCTCATACCCAGGACATAGGTGTCGATGTGGGTTTTTGGGCATTCTGTCCCGTCAAACTTTTCCATTTCCGGCATCCTGAACTTCGGAGGGAGAGGGACCACTTTGCTCGGATCAGTAGGCAGGAGGGAGTCCTTCCGAGAACTAGCTAGCTTGCCTTGCATGTCCTTCATTTGTTCGATAAGCCAAGCCATGTGGGGATCAGCTGTCTGAGGTGGGTTACCGTTTTCAGGGACGGAAACCGAAGATGGGGGTGGATTGGCTGATGGGATCGCCATTCGGGAGTCTTGGGGAGGTAGTTGAGTGTATACCAACCCATACCCTGGGGTGTTGAAGTTGAGGGCGTGATTGCCAGGTCCGCTAAGGGTTGTGTTTGGGAACTGGGGAAATGATTCGTTAGCCCCAATTGGCAGACTAGCAGGTGGCAAGCTTGAGATGTCGGGATATCCGCTCGGGATGCCTGTCCCTGGTAAGCATGGGGACTTTTGATTGTGGTTGCGAGGCTCGTATAGAGGCAAAGGATTGAATCCTGGGGGATACCGAGATGCATTGGGATCTGACGGAGCGAGGCACGTATGTGTGCCGTTGGTACCGAGCTTGATGTGCGTGAGCCGAGAAACCGACCGTGCCGAGGCGGGCATGTCGGAGCCGCTTGATCGACGCCCGAGGGGAGCTTTGAGCGAGAGCCGCTGCGTTCTTTGGGATCTCGTAGCTTGGCGGAGGCGGAACTTGCTGATAGCTTTGAGAAACCGGGGAGCCGGTATGTCTTCGTCCTCTTTGAGAATAAAGGTTCCGTCAGGTTGGGGAACTGCAACTGTTCCTCGAAGACGCAAGGTGTCTACGATCCAGGCTTGCTGTTCCTCTTGGCGCTTCTTAATGGTTTCGAAGGCTCGCAGCACCTCCTCCATTGTGTGGAGGTTCCTTAGTGGAGGGGTTCCGTTTCCCTCACTGTTATACATTGATCCCGTCATGGGAGAGTAGCGGACGGTGCGACCGTTGAACTGGAAGGGCTATCGGACCTTGTGACCTCGATGCGAAAAGGCGGCTCCCGGGTATTCTCAACCACTCTCGGTTCATTTGGAGGGGTGACGGGCAAGGTTTAGACACAAGAATGGCCTTACGGGATAAGAGAGGGAAAGCTCACGTGGCATGCGGTTTCCGTTTCTCTTATTTATGATTTTTTTGTTGTTTTAATTTACTTAAAACGTGTTTTCTCAGAGTTCTAGGTAGGTTGGAAAAGATTGCTCTTCTTTTTCGCAACTATGCTAGATCCTGGGTCAGTGGAGACCATCTGTGCGGCTATAAGCCCCTCGTTTTGCACCTGTATTTCGACATCTCGGGGTGGACAGTCCTGGGCGAGGGTCCTATAGGGCAAGCGGTTTCCACCGGCCTAAAAAAAAATCTGAACCTAAGGACCGAGCCTGTCATGTTCGTTTTGATGCGTTAGCCATGTGAATAGTGAACCGAGCGGCCACCGAGTCAAGATCAGGTCAAGAGTTCGGCATGACCTCTCTTTACCTTGCTTGCGCAAGGGATCCGTGATGTTAGGCGTTGGTTGGGTCATATTGTCATGGCCGACGTATCAAAGGCGTGATGACATGGTGTCATGTGAGCATGGATGTATATCCGGACGGAACATCGTGCAGGTGTAGCTTCGGAAATCAAGATCGGGTCAAGATTTTAGCATGACCTTTCATCGCTTTGCTTGCGCAAGAGGATCTTGAGTTCCGAGCCTTGACTCGAGAAAAATGGTCGGCATGGTATATGTATCCAGCCGTATGACACGGATCAGGTAAAAACCAACCGAGTCCGGACAGAGTGTGACTCAAGACTCAAACGTGCGGGGTTGACGCTTGGCTAGGATGGGATGTTTGGAATGATCCGTGCGCATCCGAGAGGCCTAGGAAGACCAAACGGATCGCAACCGAGACCACTCCGGGTTAAGGGTTGTAGTGTGCGGTGTATCCGAGGCGACGGTGCGCGTAGCGTGCGGTGTAACCGAGGCAGCAGTGTGAGTAGAGTGCGGTGTAACCGAGGCAGCAGTGCGCGTAGTGTGCGGTCTCTAAAATTCTTTTTATGAGTAAAACAGAAGTTTTTGAAGAATTTTAAATGTATGCACATATGTATATTGATGCATTTTTTTGTATTTTTATTTTTGTTTAAAATAAAAACGAAGCACGTGCACACACACACAACAGTTAAAGGAAGGGGTAAAATGAAAGTTTGACCCTCATCATCGTTTTAAAAATCTTTTGTTTTGTTTAAAAGTTTTTTAAAACAAAAAAATCTCCCCAGCGGAGTCGGCAACTGAAATTACCCGGATCCGAGAGGCAGCGCGCTCGCGCCCCGGCATCTGGCATCATTTCGTTTGGAGGTGTCTCGCCGTTTGTTTTCGCATTTGTAGAGTCGCCACGCCGTTTTTATTAAGCCCAAAACATTGAAAAAGGGCATCAGTTTAAAGATAATTTTAAACTGTTTTTGTGTGATGAGATTTTGAGTTCGGAGGTCAGATGACTCCTCGGGAAGAGAATATTAGAATATTAGAGCTCACCCGAGTCGCCTCGTAAAACGAGTCTTTCGGATACCCCTAATATCCTTTAAAATGTTGTGTGTGTGTGTGTGTGCTTTTAAAAATGCATGTTGTATCGGATGTCTACATTGTACACTACGTATTGAAATGTATTGAAATAGTAATGGAAGGAAGCCTTACCAATGTTGGTTCGTGTCTGTCTTCCGCTGGGGAATAGTGTTTGAGGATGGAATAGTGTTCCGGCACGGACCGGGATTGCTTCGGGAGGGGCCGGTTGTCTGCGGACAGAGTTTCGGCGTGAGTTGATGTTGCAGGCTGCGTGCGGGCAGAGGTTCGGCGTGCGTGGGGATCGCAGGGATCACTCGGGCAGAGGTTCGGCGTGCGTTGGGGTGGCAGGAGTCACTCGGGCAGAGTTTCGGCGTGGTTTGGGATCGCCGGTTTGACTCGGAAAGAGCCGGGACACCGTGGAAAGACCAGGCAAGGCCTCGGAGTACCACGAGGGGCCTCAGAGTACCTCGAGAGTGCCTCGGGGCAGCGCGGGAGCGTCGCGGGAGCGCTCGGAGAGGCTTCGGAGCACCACAAGGGAGCTCGGAAGGCCTCGGAAGGATCCGAAAGGGGCCGGGAGTGCCTCGAGAGGACTTAGAGGGGAAGCCTGAAGGCTTAGGGAGGAAGAGAGAAGTGGGAGGTGTGTGAAAATGAGGAGGGGGAGCCCTCTATTTATAGTAAAAATTTTCGTGCAAGAAGGTCCGTACGGACCTTCTAGGTAAACCAGAATCTTGGTTTTCCTCGATTTGAGGGAATATGTGATGATGGTGAATATTCTGTAATTATGGTGTCCCCTTGCAAGAAGGTCCGTACGGACCAACTAGGCTGCAAATAGGTCCTTACGGACCAACCATGTATGGGAGTGATGATTACTTCCGGGATTTGAGGGAATATTGTGGACTTTAAGGGGATTCAGTAATTATTAAAGCAAAGAGGTCTGTACGGACCATTATTGCTTTTCTAATTTCCTGAAAATTCCCAAAAGGTCCTTTTGTCCCTTTTTATCCCAGAAAGGCTCCTTCCTTGGTTTGGCTGGGGGTTTTGAGAGGGTTTTGAGTGCCAGAGGTCGTCGAGACTGCGTTTGTGAGTCTGCGGTGTTTCCCATGTGCTCGGAAGGGGGTGATCCAGATTGGGGTACTTACAGTTAGTCCTTCAACTTATCTCAAAAGTATGCATATATTCACAAAATAGTGCATACATGCCAAAGTAAAGCATTCATAAGAGGCTTTCTAGCATCATTTGCCTAGAACACACGTCTTTCATCATTTGAAACACGTCACCCTGAGCACATGATCTCCTAAGCACAAAACATCTCAGTTTTCACAAAATCTTCGCATATAAATTTAATCTTTCAAACAGGCATGCATGAATCATTTTCATCGTCCAAAATCTCATTCTCGCATCCACGATCAGGAGTTAACCTAGTTCTAGCACATGCAAGAAATCTGTCCCATTTTTAGCATTATTTTTCTCACTTTATTTTCAAAAAATGAGTCATACTCATATTTCTTCAAATAAATTGCACATGCATGATTACCTATATATTTAGCCCTGTATGTCAATCATCAAATCCATGGAATCATCAACAAAATCCCAAAAAAAATTCAAGAAATCCCCAAAATTCGAATTTAGCCTAGTCAATCAAAAATCAACCAAAATCGATGAAATTGAGCAAATCGAAAGCGCTTACCCCTATAGATTGAGGTTTCATTGACTTGTGATCCCTTTTATCGGGATAAAATTGAGAAGTAGGCACCGCAAAGTCATACATTCGGTCGGTCCTTACAATCTCCCTCCTCCTCAACCTCGCGGCTTGTGATAGATTACGTTGCACTTGGCGAGCATAATGTTTCCTCCTTGGTCCATTTGAGTAATAGAAATCCGAAATTTTGAAGACCTTGGCATTTTCTCTCTCCTTTCTCTCTTCTCTCCTCGGCAAACAATGGCCAACAATGGCCACCGCCCGTTTTTCTTCTATTTTAAACAATCTGGTGCAACCAAGTCTTAGACCGTGCAACCTCTTTTTCTCCATCTCTAGCCGAGCGGCCTTATTCGCCTCAGGTTGAATTTACACTTTTGCCCCTGGACTTTCCACTTAAGCAAATAATTCTCGTTATCTCCTAACGGAGTAACATTGTCTCCCAAAAATCTCCGTTATCTCCAAATGAAATAACGTTTTCTCTCAAAAACTTCTGTTACTTCCGTTAGAATGGAATAACGTTAGGTGGTCCCTCAAAATGTCCAAACCAATTAGGTGGTCCCTCAAAATATCCAAACTAATTAGGTAGTCCCTCAAAATGTCCAAACCAATTGAGTGGTCTCTTAAAATGTCTAAACCAATTAGGTGGTCCCTCAAAATGTCTAAACCAATTAGGTGATCCCTCAAAATGTTCAAACCAATTAGGTGATCCCTCAAAATGTTCAAATCAGTCAGGCGACAACCTCCAAATTGTCAAAATTCCAGCTTTATCTCCCTCTATCTCCTTAGAAGGAGATAGCGCCATAAGCTTTAGCTTCCGTTACTTCCGTTAGAATGGAATAACGTCAGGTGACAACCTCCGAATTGTCAAAATTTCAGCTTTAGCTCCCTCTATCTCTATCAAAAAGAGATACCGCCGTAAGATTTAGCTTCTGTTAGAATGGAATAACGTCAGGTAACAGCCTCCAAATTGTCAAATTTCAGCTTTAGCTCCCTCTTGTAACGATGTGTACCCGATTTTTTGAAATCAAACGGAGTCGCAACGCCATTTTTGTTTTAAGGGCCAAAACTTTGAAAAATGCCCGAGATTAGAGATTTGGGTTCGGAGGTCACGTTACACGCCGGGAAGAACGTTAGTGTTCACCCGGAATGCCTCGTAAAACGAGTCTTCCAAGCATTAAAAACCATTTGTGTGTATGTGTGTGTGTGTGTTTTGGCCAAAATAAGTTCAAACTGAAAAGTAAAAATTGGGAACTCTTTATTAGACTTTAAACAAGTCCCATGATTTTTGGTATGATTTTTGGGTTGAGTTTTGGTACTCAAAAGATTTTTTGAAGTTGAAAAACAATTCTGCCAGAATGAAAAAGGCCGTGGACACTTGATTTTAAAATGGGTTTAAGGGCTTAAAAATCTCAGAATCTGGGGAAAGTCCGAGAATGAAAGTTGTTCAAAACACCTTAAATAAGGTTTCAGAAAAGGAACTTTACCATTTGGAGGTGATTTGGTAGACCAAAACCTTCTGGCAATCTCAGATATGAAATCTGGATTTCCAGAGACTGAGGAACTGACTTTTAAAAGAAAATTTGAAAAAGGGAGTTTTACTCACGTAAAAAATAAAGTAAAAATATGTATGGAAATCTCTGGATGTTGGCTACAAAAAGTATTTTGTAGTCAATACCAAATTCCAAGTTTATCCTTGAAAATGAAGATTTGATGTATGAAAATGATTTTTAGGGTTTTGAAAATGTGTTTGCAAGTAAGTAAAAACACTTTGAAAAGAATGTTGATCCTTGTAGAGGATCATCCATGGAGATGAACTTCCATGGTGATCCTCTTGGATCTAGGGCAAGAAGATGAACAAACTACATTTTGGAGTTTGAAAATGCATGCATGGATGAAAGAATTTTAGGGTGAGGAGAAGGAGGTTATACCTATCTTCTTTGTGTTTTGTGTTTGAATGGATTCAAGGCTTGAAAGTGTTTAGGGTTTGAATGTGTTTAGGGTTTGTGATTAGAGTTGGTCAAAGAGAAAACAAGTAGATAACAATGAAGTCCTCTATCATTTCTCTCTAATCCTCCTCCTAAGGGGTGATTTAAGCTTGGGCTTGTGTATGTATGAGAATGATTTGAGAGTGTTTTGAGTGAGTGGGATTTGGGAAAGATTCAAGAGAAAATGGTGGCAATTCAAGTGAATTCCCACTGTTTTCTCCCTATTTTTCGCCAAGGTGCAGTTATAAAATGTGTTGTTGCTCCTCATTTCTGTGACTGAAGGGCTCAATTTATAGGCCACTGAGAATTACATTCTCATCCATGCGGATACATGTGTAAGCGTGCCTGGTGCATTAAATGCTGCTCCAGGCTTTGGACAGGAAGAATAATTTTCAAATTAAGCAACCAAAAAATGTTCCAGCCACTTCTATTTCGGGTTTTTGACCTTTCTTTTGCTTTTTTTGATTCTTTTCCATGGTTTATCTTTAAATGGCAATCCCTAATCTACCCTCACTTTGTTAGAAATGTTAGGAATTGTTAGAAATGTTAGAAATGTTAAAACTTTTGTTAATTTTCTAACGAAAATACTAACAACTCAAATTGGAGCACTTACAGTAGCCCCTCGACGATGGCGCTTTCGAAGGAAGCGGGGTCGTCGATAAGAGTAAGGCTCCATATTTGACAGGATGATCAAGTGATCGAGTGGCTGGACCTAGCGATAGGCTACCTACGTATCCCGAATGGGAATCAAGCCGGCCGTAGTTCGGGTCTTTGACCCTGGAGTAACTGTTTTAGGATGTCAACCTGGTGAGCGAGTTCTGCAGTCGGTTGCTAAAAGAAACTCTGCTGGGGATGAGAGATGGCCTTTTTGGTCTGATGGCTGAAGTTGTATATCCGCTCTGCTGGGGATATGAATGACCATTTTCGGTCTGATGGCTGAAGTTGTATATCCGCTCTGTTTGGGATATGAATGACCATTTTGGTCTGATGGATGAACCTAATGGTAGGCTACCTACATATCCTGAAGAGGAATCAAGTCGGTCGTAGTTCGGGTCTTTAACCCTGGAATGACTATTTTGAGGCGTCAACCTGGTAATGATGGCGTTTTAGGTGCCTCGGACCTTGATGATGGCATTTTAGGTGCCTCGAACCTTGAAGATGATGGCGTTTTAGGTGCCTCGGACCTTGATGATGGCGTTTTAGGTGCCTCAAACCTTGATGATGGCGTTTTAGGTGCCTCAGACCTTGATGATGATGGCTTTTTTAGGTGCCTCGGACCTTGATTTGAAATGTTTTCCCTTAATGGTTTGGGATGGATGGTCCTTCGGTGGACTTCGTCTGCTGCCGAAGGAGAGGGTGACCATTTTGGTCGGGTGGCTGGACCTATGGTAGGCTACCTACATATCCTTAAGAGGAATCAAGTCAATCGTAGTTCGAAAGCTGCTCGGGATTTCGTTGGCTTTCGTTGGAGAAAAATTGGGCTTACGTTTTACGGTCGTGGATGATAATGAGGAAGGAAATGGGATTTTGTCAACTTCGCTGGGGATTTTGTTGGCCTTTGCTGGGGAAGACGGGCTTACGTTTTACGGCCGTTGATGATTTTGATGAAAGAAACAGGATTCCGTTATCTTTCTTGGAGAAATCGGACTTACGTTTGACTGTCGTTGATGATTTTGATGAAAGAAACGGGATTCCGTTATCTTTCTCGGTGAAATCGGACTTACGTTTGACTGCCGTTGATGATTTTGATGAAAGAAACGGGATTCCGTTATCTTTCTCGGGGAAATCGGACTTACGTTTGGACTGCCGTTGATGATTTTGATGAAAGAAACGGGATTTCGTTATCTTTCTCGGAGAAATCGGATTTACGTTTGACTGTCGTTGATGATTTTGATGAAAGAAACGGGATTCCGTTATCTTTCTCGGAGAAATTGGACTTACGTTTGACTGCCGTTGATGATTTTGATGAAAGAAACGGGATTCCGTTATCTTACTCGGAGAAATCGGACTTACGTTTGACTGTCGTTGATGATTTTGTTGAAAGAAAAATGGGATTCCGTTATCTTTCTCGGAGAAATCGGACTTACGTTTGACTGCCGTTGATGATTTTGATGAAAGAAACGGGATTTCGTTATCTTTCTCGGAGAAATCAGACTTACGTTTGACTGCCGTTGATGATTTTGATGAAATAAACGGGATTTCGTTATCTTTCTCGGAGAAATCGGACTTACGTTTGACTGCCGTTGATGATTTTGATGAAAGAAACGGGATTCCGTTATCTTTCTCGGGGAAATCGGACTTACGTTTGGACTGCCGTTGATGATTTTGATGAAAGAAACGGGATTCCGTTATCTTTCTCGGAGAAATCGGACTTACGTTTGACTGCCGTTGATGATTTTGATGAAAGAAACGGGATTCCGTTATCTTTCTCGGGGAAATCAGACTTACGTTTGACTGCCGTTGATGATTTTGATGAAAGAAACGGGATTCCGTTATCTTTCTTGGGGAAATCGGACTTACGTTTGGACTGCCGTTGATGATTTTGATGAAAGAAACGGGATTCTGTTATCTTTCTCGGGGAAATCGGACTTACGTTTGACTGTCGTTGATGATTTTGATGAAAGAAACGGGATTCCGTTATCTTTCTCGGGGAAATCGGACTTACGTTTGACTGCCGTTGATGATATTGATGAAAGAAACGGGATTCCGTTATCTTTCTCGGAGGAATCGGACTTACGTTTTACTGTCGTTTGATGAAATTGATGAAAGAAACGGGATTCCGTTATCTTTCTCAGAGAAATCGGACTTACGTTTTACTGCCGTTGATGATATTGATGAAAGAAACGGGATTCCGTTATCTTTCTCGGGGAAATCGGACTTACGTTTTACTGCCGTTGATGAAATGATGAAAGAAACGGGATTCCGTTATCTTTCTCGGAGAAATCGGACTTACGTTTTACTGCCGTTGATGAAATTGATGAAAGAAACGGGATTCCGTTATCTTTCTCGGAGAAATCGGACTTACGTTTTACTGCCGGAAAGTTCTTTTTGAAAAGGGGGTTAACTTTGGTTGGGGTTTAGTTCAGGAGTATGAACCTAAGTTGAGGTTTGGTTCAGGAGTATGAACCTAAATGAGGACTTAGTTCAGGAGTATGAACCCAAGTCGAGGTTTGGTTCAGGAGTATGAACCTAAATTGGGACTTAGT
Organism: Adenophora triphylla var. japonica; assembly: GCA_022495995.1. NCBI lineage: Eukaryota > Viridiplantae > Streptophyta > Magnoliopsida > Asterales > Campanulaceae > Adenophora > Adenophora triphylla. The sequence goes on along the minus strand of JAFEMH010004304.1, from coordinate 82,441 downwards.
TCAGGAATATGAACCCAAGTCGAGGTTTGGTTCAGGAGTATGAACCTAAGTGGAGACTTAGTTCAGGAGTATGAACCTAAGTTGAGGTTTGGTTCAGGAGTATGAACCTAAGTGGAGACTTAGTTCAGGAGTATGAACCTAAGTTGGGGTTTGGTTCAGGAGTATGAACCTAAATGGAGACTTAGTTCAGGAGTATGAACCTAAGTTGAGGTTTGGTTCAGGAGTATGAACCTAAATGGAGACTTAGTTAAGGAGTATGAACCTAAGTTGAGGTTAGGTTCAGGAGTATGAACCTAAATGGAGACTTAGTTCAGGAGTATGAACCTAAGTTGAGGTTTGGTTCAGGAGTATGAACCTAAGTGGAGACTTAGTTCAGGAGTATGAACCTAAGTTGACGTTTGGTTCAGGAGTATGAACCTTAGCTGAGGTTTTGTACCTGAGATAGACTATTTGAAGGTGTTCTCGCTAGGGAAGATTCGGGCTTACGAGAACCTGGCCGGGGAAAAGGGTGACCATGTTGGTCAAGTGGGTTTGGACTTATGGTAGGTATCCCGGATGGGAATCAAGCCTGTATGTAGTTCGTCCAAGAGGTGGCGATAACGAGTGGCCACGGGCTTTGTAGCCAAGATCGACTGTTCTTAGGGGAGTCACCCCAGGATTTGACTGTTATCTGGGAGTCACCCGAGGATTGACTGTATTAGGGAAGTCACCCGAATTTTGACTACTCTAGGGAAGTCGCCCGAGAGATTGACTATTTTAGGGAAGTCACCCGAGAGATTGACTATTTTAGGGAAGTCGCCCGAATTTTGACAATTTTAGGGAAGTCGCCCGAGAGATTGACTATTTTAGGGAAGTCACTCGAATTTTGACTATTTTAGGGAAGTCACCCGAATTTTGACTATTTTAGGGAAGTCGCCCGAATTTTGACTATTTTAGGGAAGTCACCCGAGAGATTGACTATTTTAGGGAAGTCACCCGAATTTTGACTATTTTAGGGAAGTCGCCCGAGAGATTGACTATTTTAGGGAAGTCACCCGAGTTTTGACTATTTTAGGGAAGTCGCCCGAGAGATTGACTATTTTAGGGAAGTCGCCCGAAGATTGACTATTTTAGGGAAGTCGCCCGAGAATTGACTATTTTAGGGAAGTCGCCCGAGAATTGACTATTTTAGGGAAGTCGCCCGAAGATTGACTATTTTAGGGAAGTTGCCCGAAGATTGACTATTTTAGGGAAGTCGCCCAAGAATTGACTATTTTAGGGAAGTCGCCCGATGATTTGCAGTTTAAATGAGATATACTTTCATACCTGTGATGTGCTTACCTGTAGCTGCCGGAGGAACTGAGGCTACAATTGATGGTGATGAAGAGTTGTTGGATTGCCGTTCGCGGGGCGGTCTTTGTTGGCGATTTGCTGCATTTGTTAGTAGAGAGGAAGATGCATATATGACATTCATGATGACAGATGCATGCATAGAATCAAAATGATTATGAGAGTATCACTGCATATGTTCGCGAGATGATGCATTTACTTGTTTTTGGAGATGCACTTAGCCTAAGCTTTTGGCAGGGAAATTATGATTTATGATCTTCAATCACTTAGGGTTGTTCCTATTGATTCGAGTTTTGTGCATGCTACATGAGCCCTTGGGAGATTTTTGCGGGGATGCATGGTGATGTATATGTCTGGAGACTGTTTGGAACAGATTTTGAGCAAGTGGGGGTGAGAGCCCTCGATCGCGATTTAAACAGCGGTTGTTAATGAGGTTCAGATAACAGTATCTCATGGACCTCAATTTTGATGAGATTGGATTCGGGTCCCGGGTCTTGGTTGAAATTTTCCCTCTCAATCTTGATCATTTGAAGCTGATGCCGACAGGCTCTAGAGTGCGTAGATAAGAGTGAAACTTCTTTCATTTTGGTGAGCTGTGACTTGGCCGAAACCTTGTTCGGAGAATGATTTGATGAAATTGCTAATGCCGGGAGAAAACCCAGATCTTAAATTCCGATGCTACGGGAAGCTGCTATGTACCAAGTTCTGAAGCTGGAAAATCTAGTTGTTGATGTGACTTGATAAAATTCAGGTCCAAAGGACCAGCTTGACAAAGCCCCCAGGTCCTATTAAAGCGAGGGAAGATCCCTTCTTTGGCAAAGCCTTGGTTTGAGGAACTGAGTAGGCAAAGTCCAGATTTTGAAGAAGTGACTTGGCGAAGCCCCAATCTTATAACCTTGTTGTGATTCCGACATAATTAGCAGAGTCCCAATCTGATTGGTAATGCAAAGCGATCCTGAAAATAATCTGATGAAGATCGAATCTATCTCGTAGTGAAGAACCCAATGTAGACCCAAAGATGACTATAGAAGCCCCGGCTTGAAGAGGCGTACGAGGAGAACACAGGAGAACCGGTTAGCAAAGCCCCAAGCTTGAAGAAATTCAAAGCGAGTCCTATTGCAGACAAGGTCATCATGTGGCCAAGGAGGCACCCATCTTTTCAGATCTTAGTCAATCAGTCAATGGACAAGACTCAGAAATGTTTACGTGCAGGGGCACATCTTTCGAAAAGTGGGGATGGGTCCCGATTTCGTGTATACACACTCGCTTTAGGTTTGACTCTTTTGAGAGAGTATAAGCATCACAAGGTGCGGAAAAGTGTATGGAAGCCCCTGCTGACAGAAAGACAGTGTTTGGCTCTATTTCCCTATGATGGAGAGAGAGAAGACTTGTCGAGACACTTGAAAACTTGCCTTATTCATGATGATCACAAGGCTGCTTAAAACCCTTTATTGATGTTCGGGTTATTCAACCCCTAAATCTGATATGAACAAATATTTTGATTAATCACGAGGAGAAAGCCAACTGATATCGAGGATCAAGCTTGGAAGGATGGAAAGTGTATATGAATGGTCCTTGATGAGACCGGATTTTTATGAGATTTGTTTGTGATTTCGATCGGACCAATTATGGTTGCCTACGTTCCCTCCATTATGAAGAGCTCAGGTCGCCGTAGTTCGGGCTTATCCCGAATGAAGAGAGAATGAATGTAAAAATTCAAGATTTTGAGGTCCTTTGAGGATTTTGAGGATTGGAGATTCGAATAACATATCCCCTTAGAGTGTCCATGAAAGACACGGATGCGAAGCTTGATGGGACATCCACGGCAAGTGTTTGCGGAGGAGAAATGAAATATGCTCACGTGAAGTGTCGAAGGGAAGGATTGAATTTGCACAATCTTTGATTGAGGATCATTTGAGCCGAGATGGATTTGGCTCCAATTTAAGCGAGCAATGAAGCATTAATTTGATTTAGCTCCTGAAGATACTGGAATGAAATTACTATCCGGTAAGGGGCGTATGGTTTCCGGGCTTCGATCGGCCATCGGGTGATTTGGAAAGTTGTGACCTCTTAAGATGAGAGGTCGGCTGGGTCTTTTGCTGACTGAACCTCTAAAGATAAGAGGTTGGCTTTTAGGGATGTGTTTGGGAAATCTACGGCGGGGGAAGATTGATTGCCTCTAAGAATGAGAGGTCCAAATTTTGACTTTGGCCAAAGGCGAGGATAATGGTAATGGGAATATCATCTAAAAGCGAGAGGATGGCTTGGGATTGGTGAGAGGGAGTCCAAGCTATCGAGAACTTTTGCGAATCTTCGAGAATTCAGGCTCCTTTTTGATCATTGGATAGCTTCTTGAGGAGTCGGGGACTTTTACTGAATTGCGAGGATCGACAGTCCTTTTTTTTTTTTTTGAAGCTTCTTTTGCTTGAGCTCTTTTTTATTTTATTTTTTTTTTGATTTTTGATTTTTGACTTGGAAAGCCTCCTGAGGAATTGAGGATTATCTTTGTCCTTCCTTCATGGCTCGAGATATTTTACGCATTGCCGACTCTCGAAGTTAACTTCTTGGCCTTGCTTGGACTTCTCTCAGTAAGGAGCAAAAATGATGGCTAAACAGGGTTTCAAAACACGCCGATCTTGAAATGAAAGGTATTGTTTGGTGAGGGTGAGGTAATGGCTTTCCTATAGGTGAAAGGCTTCAACCGCAATCCCTACCGGATGACCTAATTGAGATTAAGTCTTCATTACTTGCTTAAGCTTTAAATGAGAAAAGATCCATGCAAATTCATCGAGCAACGAGATGATGATGATGAAAGGGATGTGAGCACATGAGATGCAAGTTGGTAAGCCCCAATTTGAGAAGGATATCAATTGACTTTCTCACTCCAATTAATTTGAATATTAATCATTTCAAAGAATTAGTGGTTGAGCAGCACAAGTGATCATTTTGGATAAAACCATTTCAATTAAGTGTAACGTGGGTGCGCAAGTGATGTCTCGAGTCTAGCAAAAAAAGAAAAAGACTTATATAAAAGTTAGACATTTAACTACTATGTCCAAAATGGACTACAACGACAAATGTCCAGGAAGGACTTAGGTGAAAGAGAAGTACTAGAACTTACGAAGGTTGACTAAAAGACTATTTTGGAGATAGGTAGCCCCTTGTCTTGCCGCTCTTTGCCGTTGGACCATGCATCTACTCTTCGATGCTGGAGATGGGAGCTATTGCAGATCTTTCCACCAGGATTTCTTTGGCAATCCCTTGCTTAATCCAGCCATTTTCATTGCCTGCGATGACTGGTTCATCGATCTCACAAAAGGGCGAGTCAAATTCCATTATGCCCACAAGTCTTGAATCATCAAACTCGACCATGTTGACGCTCATGTTGTTATTTCTAGGGAACGGGTTATTGATAATATTAGGCCCTTCAGGCACCTCTAACTTCCCTTGCTCAATCAACCCTTGCATGGCCTTTTTCAAGGGGACGCAATCATCTGTCAGGTGCCCATGGTACTGATGAAAGGCACAATGCTTGGAGGTATCTAAAGGAGCATTGGGGTTTCTTGGCTGATAATTATCTAAAGGCCGGAGCAAACCTTCTTTTACCAAACCTCTGAAGATATCACACAAAGGCATCCCAAAGTTTCTCAAGTCTTGGAGCCGGGATACGGACGCATCGGGTTTCTTGGGAACAAAGGGAGTGGCATTGTTCTGATCTGTCGAGTAGGGCCGGGCAGAGTCGTGTTGGAGGTGGACGAAGCCCGGTATACGTAGGTAGGTGCAACAATTTGTTGTTGATTGTGAGCCCTCTCAAATTTAGCCGGAATTAACCATTGCACGCAAGTCCGCGTAGGGGAAGTGGCGAGGGAAGTTCTCAAATGAGGTTTCAAGCATGACCGGAAGATGTCTAGGCTGCTCCTCGTCGGAGGAGGAATGGCCATTTCACTGAGCTTCAAGTTCCACCTTTTATAAAAGTCCCCAATATTCTCATCAGGGCGCTGCATTGTTGTCTGCAGGTCAACTCTGTTTGTCTCCCATTCCAAGTTGGCTTTATACTTATCTGTGAAAGTACCGGTAATCTGTTCCCATGTAGCCCTGGCCTCGGGTTTTAGGCGGAAGAACCATTTTAGAGCACTGGATTTCAAGGAGAGACTGAAATAGTCAGCCAACTGCTGATTGGTACACCCTTTGGCCTTCATTGCCAAGGTATACGTATCCAGATGAGTTTTTGGGCATGCGGTACCATCAAAGAGGTCCATATTTGGCATGACAAATTTGTGAGGCAGGGGAACGATGGAGTCCGGGTCCGTAGGCCAGAAGGCAGACTTCTTAGCGGTCAATTCAGCAATCTGCGCTTTCATTTCTTTATGTTGTTCCATGAACCAGGCTAGATGAGGATCTTGTGGTGGAACCATGGCGTTCAAACCAGTGGCTGAGCTAGAGAGAGGAGCTACCACTGGCGGCGGACTGGTGGAGGGAACGGCCGATCCGGGGACGTAGGTGAAAACCTGTCCTTGGCCCGAATTGCCCGGGGGAGCATGAGTAGGAGCCTGGGCGAAGGGATAGAACCTTGCGGCCTGCTGTTGATTTTCAACTGGCAAAGTGGGTGGAGGCAGTCCTGATGTAGCTGGGTAGCTTGGATTTCCGGAGTGATTCCCATAAGTAGGCTTAAGTGTGGGCTGTTGTCCCTGGCTGTTGAATTGCATGGCTGTTTGCGGCGATGGTGTATAACCAGGGGGGTACTGCGGTCCTGGTGATTCTGATGAAACCGGGATGGAGGTTTGGTAACCCATCAGACCCTGAGTGAGAAATGGATTTGTGAAAGCTGTGTGAGGAGCAACTGAGCTAGTATCATTCTGAGGAGGGGCTCCTGATTGTGGCCCCGAACCAGACTGTGGCGGCATTCCAAAGCATTTCTTGTGAAGGTCCGGACTGATCGGTTCCAAACTGAGGCGGGATCCCAATTTGCTGTGGCATTCCGAGGTATCCCTAACCATGAGAGGACATTCTGTACTGATTTTGGCCCCACTGAGGAACTGCGAACTGATTTGTGCCGTCGGGCTGCATGGATCCAGTGGTTTGTGGTTGGGGAGCTGGCTATCCCAGAGACCGAGAAGCATGGGTTCTGGTGGCAGTACCGTAGGAGGTTGGCGGTGGCATCCTAGAGTAGTCGGGGCGACCAAGATTAGGATTGAAGTCTTCCTCTTCTTCCACGGTGAAAGTGCCATCGGGGTTGAGGCTGGCGGCCAAACCGTGGCTCTTAATAGCCTCCATAAGGCTATTCAGCTGTGCTTCCTGTCGCAATCTCATACGTACGCTAACCGATTCCACTTTGCATTACGTGCGAGGGGTCCCGGGAGGCGGAGTGACGTTGTCCCTATCATCACCGGCTGATGCAGACATTCTGAAACCCGGAGTCGGAACAAACGGCGAAGCTGACGATGCGCTTGACTCTTCCCAACTGATCAAACGGTGACCCGGTGTCCGAAACCAACCTTTGTGAGGAGCTGCGAGGGAACAGGCACGAGGGTTCAGATTTTATTTTATTTTTGGGAATGAAGGAGGGTAGGTGTTTGGGCTTTAGACTCATGCAACATGCAGTTATTTATTCTTGTTTACTTAAAACATGTTTTATTAACCTAATCGGTTGGAAAAGATTGCTCTTCTTTTTCGCAAACTACTCTGGATCCTGGATCAGTGGGCCCCATCACTACGTCTATAAGCCCCTCGTATTCCACCTGTATTTCGACCTCCCAGGGTGGACGGCCCGGGCGAGGGTCCTATAGGGCAAGCGGGTCCCACCGACCGAAAGAAAACGATCCTAAAAGTACGGCGGGTAATCGAGTCTTAACGAGCATTCGATGTAAATTACGGACAAGGCGACGTCAAAGTCAAGATCATGTCAGGGGCTCGACAAAAAGTCGGCATGATTCGGACTGATAAACGTCCACAATTGATCTTGACTCGTCGTCAATTAGGCCGTAATTAGGCATGGAATAATCGTTAATTCTTGATGACTCAGTGTCATCTTTGGGAGTCGATGTATAATTTGTGCCGATCGAGTCAAAGTCAAGGCGCCGGTCAATATACGGTCAAAGTCCGTGACGGAAAACCGGCGAGAACCGGCGATTAGGGTCCCCGAAAGATATTGACTTGGTATGCCGACTAAGGCTTGAAAGGAAAGGTCTATACACAGACAGGGCATGACACGGACCAGACTAAAAACCAACCGGGTCTCGGACAAAGTGTGTTACGGACGAGTGCATGGTCGACACGAGGCTCCATGGGATGTTTGGGTAGTCCCGTGCTTGCACCGAGAGGCGTAATAAGACCAAACGGGCCGCAACAGGGATTTCCCCGGGTTAGGGACGTAGTGTGCAGTTTAAGGTCACGTGCGCGTAGTGTGCAAGCAGTCTATCTTCTTTTTCTGAGTAAAATAGAAATTTTTCATGTGTCTTAAAAAGTATGATGCATGATTTTTTTTTGAAAATTTTCTTTTTGATAAATCCTCTTTTTTTTTTTTTTTTTGAGAATTCTTTTTTTTTGAAAGCAAATGAACACATAAGCACATAATTCAAAATTCGAAGAGACGGGTCCGATAGTCAAAATTTTGACTTTTCCGAGGCGGCCAAAACAACACGAAAATGTGCAAAATCAACACACACACAACAAATGATTTCAAATGCCGGGACGGAAGCTTGACCCTCAAAAGTTTTTCTTTTTTTTTTGAAAAGATAAAACTTAATTCTTTCCCCAGCGGAGTCGCCACTGTAACGATGTGTACCCGATTTTTTGAAATCAAACGGAGTCGCCACGCCATTTTTGTTTTAAGGGCCAAAACTTTGAAAAATGCCCGAGATTAGAGATTTGGGTTCGGAGGTCACGTTACACGCCGGAAAGAACGTTAGTGTTCACCCGGAATGCCTCGTAAAACGAGTCTTCCAAGCATTAAAAACCATTTGTGTGTGTGTGTGTGTGTTTTGGCCAAAATAAGTTCAAACTGAAAAGTAAAAATTGGGAACTCTTTATTAGACTTTAAACAAGTCCCATGATTTTTGGTATGATTTTTGGGTTGAGTTTTGGTACTCAAAAGATTTTTTGAAGTTGAAAAACAATTCTGCCAGAATGAAAAAGGCAGTGGACACTTGATTTTAAAATGGGTTTAAAGGCTTAAAAATCTCAGAATCTGGGGAAAGTCCGAGAATGAAAGTTGTTCAAAACACCTTAAATAAGGTTTCTGTAAAATAAATTTCCCATTTGGAGGTGATTTGGTGGACCAAAACCTTCTGGAAATCTCAGATATGAAATCTGGATTTCCAGAGACTGAGGAACTGACTTTTAAAAGAAAATTTGAAAAAGGGAGTTTTACTCACGCAAAAAATAAAGTAAAAATATGTATGGAAATCTCTGGATGTTGGCTACAAAAAGTATTCTGTAGTAAATACCAAATTCCAACTTTCTGTATGTCCAAAAAATTAGACCATGGACAGAGGTCTTAGAGAAAGGCTACTGGACAGCAACTTCCTCTTGAAGAAAAACATGATTTTAAAAAGGGGTTTGGCATCCATGCTTGTCCCCATTTCCTTAGGCTTTGATTAGTAGTCACTAGACATTTTAGTGGTGATCTACTATATCAAGCCATCCTTAGGGTACATTAGGACTTAAGCATTTCATTTGCTTGGAAAGGGGAATTTTATCCTTGAAAATGAAGATTTGATGTATGAAAATGGTTTTTAGGGTTTTGATATGTTTGCAAGTAAGTAAAAACACTTTGAAAATAATGTTGATCCTTGTAGAGGATCATCCATGGAGATGAACTTCCATGATGATCCTCTTGGATCTAGGGCAAAAAGATGAACAAACTACATTTTGGAGTTTGAAAATGCATGCATGGATGAAAGAATTTTAGGGTGAGGAGAAGGAGGTTATACCTATCTTCTTTGTGTTTTGTGTTTGAATGGATTCAAGGCTTGAAAGTGTTTAGGGTTTGAATGTGTTTAGGGTTTGTGATTAGAGTTGGTCAAAGAGAAAACAAGTAGATAACAATGAAGTCCTCTATGTTTTCTCTCTAATCCTCCTCCTAAGGGGTGATTTAAGCTTGGGCTTGTGTATGTATGAGAATGATTTGAGAGTGTTTTGAGTGAGTGGGGTTTGGGAAAGATTCAAGCGAAAATGGTGGCAATTCAAGTGAATTCCCACTGTTTTCTCCCTATTTTTTGCCAAGGTGCAGTTATAAAATGTGTTGTTGCTCCTCATTTCTGTGACTGAAGGGCTAAATTTATAGGCCACTGAGAATTACATTCTCATCCACGCGGATACATGTGTAAGCGTGCCTGGTGCATTAAATGCTTCTCCAGGCTTTGGACAGGAAGAATAATTTTCAAATTAAGCAACCAGAAAATGTTCCAGCCACTTCTATTTCGGGTTTTTGACCTTTCTTTTGCTTTTTTGATTCTTTTCCATGGTTTATCTTTAAATGGCAATCCCTAATCTACCCTCACTTTGTTAGAAATGTTAGGAATTGTTAGAAATGTTAGAAATGTTAAAACTTTTGTTAATTTTCTAACGAAAATACTAACAACTCAAATTGGAGCACTTACACCTCTATCTCCTTATAAGGAGATAGCGCCGTAAGCTTCAGCTTTCGTTACTTCCGTACAAATGGAATAACGTCAAGTGACTCCTCCATTAACCGTCAAAATTCCAAGGATCCTAGACCTGTTGCTTAAATGTCTAGCAGTGATCTCGAACTACTATCGTGTCTTGATTCCTCCCGAGGATACGTAGGTAGCCTTTCAAAGGTCCAGCCATCCGATCACATGGGTCACCCCCTTCCTTTACCATCTCCTCGGTGGTGTGCGAACCTATTAAAAGGTCCATCCATTTGACCTCTTAGGTCACCTCCTCTCCTTCTTCAAAGCAAGAGACCAGTTTCTCTTCACCATTCCCCATTGGTTTCGAACTACGATCATGGCTTGATTCCCCCGGGATACGTAGGTAGCCTACTTTAGGTTCAGCCAATCCGTCACACATGATATCCTTTCCCCAACGGATCCAGAACTATGATTTGGCTTGATTCCTCTTCGGGATACGTAGGTAGCCTTCCAAAAGGTTCAGCCACTCGACCTCCTTGGTCACCTAATCCTAATCCATCTCGGCAGTTCACCAGATTGGATTCTCACTTTTATCGACAACCCCACTTGCTTCACAAGTACCATTGCCGAGGGGCTTCTGTAAGTACCCAAATCTGGCTCATGCCTTCCAATTAAAGTTTCTTAGAAGTTCCCTAAACTTTCATAAAGTTTAGGGGCAATTCGGGAACTTTTCAAGACTTTTCGAGCAAGGAAGGACCTATCAAGAATAAGAATTCTGGATAGGACCTCGCTGGAAAGAAGCTTCCAACATGCCACCTTGCATGTTTCCAGAAACAAGCTGACGCGACAGGAGAAGACCCCGAGCGGCTTATTTTGCCGCAGGTTCGCGTCGGGCGGCCTTATTAGAAGCACACCAGAAGCCTATAAATAGAGGCATCCTCTATTCATTTTGATATACAATTTTCAGCACTGTTACTCTACAGAAATTAAGACTCGAATTCCAGTCCCTAAAAACACACAAATCCACTCTCTCTCATACACTAATCCTACCTTAATCTATTCCTAAATAGATATTGCCTAGGAAAACTCCCTTGAAAGATAGAGAAAAACCAATATTGGTAATCTCTCCTTCCCTCATCCCTAATACACTCCTATATACTCTTATTATATTACTGTTGGTGTTATGCCCTAGGCCTATGATTGATAGACTTATGTGTTGACATTATTTATTATTATATGAGATGTTTATTATTTGATTATTATATGTTTTGTATATTTGTTTATAATAATCTCTGTCCCTAATTATTAAGAGAATAAATTAGTATAATTGTCAATGGATAATCATGTGATGATTATATGCATAAGAGATGCACATTGAAATTATGGGTACTTGTTAGAGAACAAGTGACTGGACATGACCCGCATGAGATTTATGTCATGGTCAAATGTCATACTTAAATCTCATACGGTTACTTCATTTATTTCCTAGACCTAAGATTATCGTAACCTTACATATGATGAAAGTCATGTTTGATTTTAGTCAAACGATATCTTAACACGATATCTATAAAGACTATCATTGGCATGATCGGATTCATGATGGGAAGGATGATAAGTCAAGAAGGAATTTGTCCCTCGGAAGAGAGATGTTATGCTTGGGCCCCTCGATGAGTGATAATGATGAAAGTGTATGGCCGTACCCCAATATGATTGGAATTATCATTATACTCAAGAATCGAGAAAGCATTGAACAATAACAAGTTGACAAGGACCATGACTTGTGTTCAATATAACATCGTGAGACAAAGGGATAAATGGAAGTACACCATTGGAAACGTGAACTCTTACGTTACATTATTTGGGTAGACATAATGGCTTGCTAGAGTCCGCTTATGTCTTATGAGATTCGATATGATCGAACTCATTGCCAACATAATGTAATCCTATTGGGTCACACACAACTAGAATGAATTGGTTAAACCGGAGGAAGAATAGTTGAGAGTTTCTGTATCTGGCTATATATACCGCGCGACATATTAAGTCAATGGCTTAATATACCGCGCGACATATTGTTCGGTCGAAACCTAACGGTTTATTTTATATCCGCAAGCGCACGGGCTATTGTAATATAGCGGGTGCAAGTACGAGTCGATCCCACAGAGACAGGGTTTACTTAAGGGATATTTTTGTCTTTAGAAAATATAAAAAGGATTGGGGGGTAGATAAAATTTGTTTTTAGAATAATAGAGAGAGCATAGACAGAAAATACTTTAATTGAATTCTTATAAAACGAAGCATTCTCGGGATTGGAAATCATACACATAATCTTATTCATCAAATTGTCATTGTCTTAGAAATAAAAGGTTTTCATAAAAAGCAAGGATGGTATGTTAGGCCTACGCTATTTCGGGCTAGGACAATAGCGTTTGTATTCTTCACTAATTATGTTCTAACTGTTTGAGAAATCCGTTTATGTTTGACCCCGCCCTGTCACAAACGGGCATTCCGGCTTATCTCTAGCTGACCATAATTAGTAAGAATCCATTAAGGACGGAAGTTCAACATACTTTCCATTAAAAGAACATCCCTAGGCCATTGAACTACTCTCGTGATCAATGAACCTAGTTTCCTTATATGGTTCCGTCAATTGAGATTCTCCGCTAGGTACTTCTCTCAATTGGTGAATCATACAAATTGGATATCGCCAATAAGTAAGGCATTTAGAGAATAATATAAAGAAATTGTTTTAGATGAAGAAAGAAGACAAGACTAATCATTTTTTAGATGATGAATAAGCATGTTTTTGAGTTTCCAACCCCAAGAATATGGGGGATTACTCACAAGCCATTTATAATATAAAAGCAATTAAAATAAGAGATTGAGTAAGAGAGACTTATGATGGACAAATGCTGGAAATAATGCTTCACTTTTATTGATCTTCTTCCAAAGTAACTTCAAGAACAAAGTAATGACTTGATCTTCAAATCTCCTTGGAAATTGTTATCACAAGTATTTTGTGTTTTCTATCTATCAAATATCAGTATTTCTCTCTAATCATTCGTGTTTAAGACTGATCTCTAGGGTCCTATTTATAAAAAGGAGGGAACTCTTCAATCGGGTGCAACCAAAAGGTGCCTTTACGTCGGCGATCACGTTTTGCACGGCCGTGTCAAGGAAGTTGCACGGCCGTGTGACCCTTGGCGCCCGATTTTGAATTTAAGTCTTGACACCTTGCACGGCCGCTCCTAAATAAGCCGCACGGCCGCTCCGCTGATGACACGGGCGCTCCTTCTTCAAGACACGGCCACTCCATATTTTAGGGCCAAAGATGGCTGAAAAATGCCAAGTGCACGGCCGCTCCATCTCTGTTGCACGGCCGCTCTGTACGAATTTTAACTTTGTGTGCTTGATTTGGTTGGTGCTCTCCCATGTCTTTTGCCTTGAAGTGTCCAAGTATCCTTTTGATAAAAATGAACCTAAAACCTGTCTAAAAAGGCAAGAAATATACCAAAAGCGTAAAATCTAGAAAATAAGGAAAAGAAACTAAAAAGTATAAGAAATGAAATGAAAAATGATGTTTTATGCCATAAAAAGTATATAAAAATAAGGATAAATGACTATATAATAGTCACTTATCAAACTCCCCCACACTTAAACCTTTGCTTGTCCCCAAGCAAACTTATAATGAAATATGGGGAGGAAGAAAAATTATGATTGATCCCTCAGAAATAAAGTAGCAAGCCCTTGAATGCCTTGTAGAAAATGCCTTTTATCTATCCAATCATATTTTGAATATCTTTAAAAATTTTATTTTGGGAAGAAGTATTTTAGGGATATTTTAAAGAGATAAAATGCAAGACAATAACCTAGTATAGCATATATAGAATTTTGATCAAGTAAAGCATGCTAGAAGGAAGAATTTTCTTGGTAGAAAAAGCCATCACTTTTAGAGTGATTTTTTAGAAAAGATGAATTTTATTTCTTTAAGATGTACAAGAAAAGGTATAGACATTTATTCACAATTTAGAAGTTCCGAAGATTTGCATTACATTCTTGAATCACAAGGGTGAAGAATGGGTGATGGTAGTGGAAAAATCTCGTCAAAGTCAAACAAATTTATCTTTATTTTTGTACGTGTTATATTTTTGCAAAAGACCTAAGTTATTCTTGATCCTTTCAAGTAGGAGACATTGTGGTCGCGAGCCCCATGTTCCTAATACTTAGATCAAGAATACTTTTGGATATTATTCCCGTTTTGGCAAGGAAGCATCGTCGCGGCGAACGCCGTGCCCGAGTTACTTAGGAGATAATAGGTTTCTTTTTGCTTTTAAGGTTTGGTGACCATTGTCACTCTTTTATTAATAAGATAGAAGTGTTTTTCTTTGACTTGATTTGAAAATGGAAGGATGGAATTTATGAAAGGGTGTGATTCAAGGGATGCAAACAAAAAGGTGCTTCTAAAAAGGGAATAAATATCTAATAAAGATAAAAATGTACAATCTTAAAAGAATATATTCAAAATTTGCATATATAACCAAGCATAAAAGAATTCCTTTCTAATCAAATGCATTTTCCTTGATGAGATTCTATATTGTGCTATACCAACTTATGAGGCTTTCAATTATTTCCTAAAAAGATCCCTTATACTTTTCCTTTTTATAGATTTCTAAGTGTACAGAAAATATGAGAGGAAAGATAAAGACATTTATACTAGGGCAAATGGCAAGCATAAAGATAATGATTTTTGATCATCATAGGGATTTTTTTTTTTTTTTTTTTTTATATATACTATTATACATGCATAAAAGAAAAAATGCAACTAAATTAAAAAAATTTATACTAGAAAGCAGTTAAATCTAATCTAAAAAACAAGTAAAAATTTAAAACTAGAAAGCGAAAAATAAAAGATAGATATACCCCCCCACACTTGAAATGAACATTGTCCTCAATGTTTCAAGGAACAAAGAGTAAAAAGATAAGCATGCGGTGGTAAACAAAATTATGATAAATAGTAATATAATCCATTGGTTTATTATTCCGATGATGCTTGTTTAAGGTCATAAGCTCGACCCCTTTTTATCAGTAACAATGGACGGTGAGTGGTATTGTAATGGTCTCTTGTCCTTAACAACTCGCCATTCCTTGCCCTTTGGCGTGATTGAGCTCTTATAATTGATGCATATGCGACATCCCGGTGTGCCTTTTTTCTTAGGCCCCCTACCCTTTGATTTTTCAATTTTATTATGCTGCCTAGGGTGCATATTTTTCATACCATTATGATCTAAGGGCTTTTTAATTATTATTTTTGAGTCCTTGGATTGTGAGTTTTCACTCTTTTTGTTATCATTCTTAGGAGTGTCAACTTCATGGCACGATTTCTTGAGATTTAAGTCTTTAAATTCGACTTTCTTATTTCCAATGTTTAAAGAAAGAGTGCCATTCTTTACATCTATTATTGCACCAGCGGTGGCAAGAAAAGGTCTTCCTAGAATGATTGGAATTTGGTGATCTTCCTCCATATCAAGAACTACAAAGTCAACCGGGATGATCAATTTCCCAATTTGACAAGGGACGTCTTCCATAATACCCATCGGGTATTTAATGGAGCGATCCGCTAGTTGGAGAGAAATAGTGGTGGGTTTCATTTCCCCCACACCTAGTTTCTTACCTACCGAAAGCGGAATGAGGCTCACACTTGCCCCAAGATCTAACAAAGCATTATCAACATTATATTTACCTATTTTGCAAGGAATAGAGAAAGTGCCGGGATCTTTTAATTTAGGAGGAAGTTCTCTTTGTAAAATGGCACTTACTTCTTCTGTTAAAGCGACAGTCTCATGCTCCTCAAGTTTCCTCTTATTTGCAAGAATGTCCTTTAAGAACTTAGCATAAGATGGCATTTGTTGAAGGGCATCGGTAAAAGGTATGTTGATGTAAATAGACTTTAAGACCTCTAAAAATTTTGCAAATTGTTTATCAAGTTTGGCTCTTACCAACCTTTGGGGGTATGGTATTGGAGGGTCAAAATTTCTAGAAATCTTAGGGGATTCTGTCCCCTCTTCAACATCTTCATTAGTCTCAACCATCGGTGGGATTGGACTAACGTTCTTTTTACTCGGTTTGATATTTTCCTTAGGAAGGGAATCTACAATTTCTTTTCCACTCCTAGTTTCTACCACATTAACTTGCTCATTTGGCCTTTGAGGTTGACCGGGAAGACTCCCTTGTGGTCTATTCAATGGGGTAGCCTGTTGAGCTTGTTGGGTTTCTAGCATCTTATTATGCGCTGCCAAGTTATCAAACCTAGCATTTAGCAATTTAAAACATTCCCTAAACTCATTATTGATCTTTTCTTGGGAGTTTTTATTTTCCACTACAAAATCCATTATAAGATCTAATTTAGACTTAGGGGGAAAAGTACTTGCATTGTTGTTGAAATTCTTAGGTGCAAATCCCGGAGGTTGTGTAGATGATTGCGGGTTAAGAACGTTGTTATTCTTATAGGAAAAATTGGGGTGATTCCTCCACTCGGGATTGTATGTATTAGAATACATCCCCCCTTTTTGCCCAAAAGAATTAACGAAGTTCACTTGATCGTTAGAAGTAACGTCAAGCAACTCGCAGTTATCCGTACTATGTGAGTTAGACCCACATAGTTCGCACAAAACATTTACACTAGCAATGGGATTGACATTAAGATTTTCAAACTTCTTCAAAAGCATGTCAACTTTAGAGGAGAGAAGAGTAAGCGCATCAACATTATATTTACCGGGTGTACCTTGTTCTTTGCTCCCTCTCGCTTGACCATTGGTAATGATTCAATGCAATATTTTCGATGAGGTCGTACGCCTCATCTACTCCTTTGTTCATCAAAGCTCCTCTGCGGCGGCATCAATGGTCTCTCTTGTTTTAAAAATGAGACCGTTGTAGAAGGTGTGAACAATCAACCACTTTTCAAGCCCGTGGTGGGGGCACATTCGAGAAGTTCCTTGTACCGTTCCCATGCATCATACAAAGTTTCACTATACGTTTGACGAAGTTAGTGATCTTTGTTCGTATCTGAGCGATCTTGCTTGGCGGGAAAAATCGACCAAGGAAAGCTTCTTGAATCTGGTCCCATGTTGTCAATGAATTACAGGGGACCGAATTCAACCATTGTTTCGCCTTATCCTTGAGAGAAAATGGAAAAAGGCGCATCCGGATTGCTTCCACCGTAACACCTTGAATACGTGTAGTATCACAATATTCAAGAAATGTTTGGATGTGTAGATGGGGGTCTTCGAAGGCAGTGCCGCTGTATTGGTTATTCATAACCATGTGCAATAATTGCGGCTTTATTTCGAAGTTTGCCGCTCCGGCATTTGGCACAACAATAGGGGATCTAGTTTAGGGGTACTTGGGTTAACAAAGTCCCGTAGGGTCCTAGCAGTGTTTGCGGTTCTCCGTCCATGTGTTTTTGTAGAGTTTCTCTAAATCTTCTTAACCTTTCGTGAAAGCTTCTTTCGGGTTCCGGATCAAAGTTGTCAACAAATGTCCGAGACCGTTTCATAAACTACAAGAAAAACACTTGAAGGGAAATTAAACGCATAGCAGTTATAGGATAGGAAAGCAAAATAGTAAAAACAAAAACTAAAAATTTGTAGTAAAGACAAAAATAAAAAGTAAACCGTTGTCCCCGACAACGGCGCCAAAAGCTTGTTCGGTCGAAACCTAACGGTTTATTTTATATCAAGCGCACGGGCTATTGTAATATAGCGGGTGCAAGTACGAGTCGATCCCACAGAGACGGGGTTTACTTAAGGGATATTTTTGTCTTTAGAAAATATAAAAAGGATTGGGGGGTAGATAAAATTTGTTTTTAGAATAATAGAGAGAGCATAGACGAAAATACTTTAATTGAATTCTTATAAACGAAGCATTCTCGGGATTGGAAATCATACACATAATCTTATTCATCAAATTGTCATTGTCTTAGAAATAAAAGGTTTTCATAAAAAGCAAGGATGGTATGTTAGGCCTACGCTATTTCGGGCTAGGACAATAGCGTTTGTATTCTTCACTAATTATGTTCTAAGCTGTTTGAGAAATCCGTTTATGTTTGACCCCGCCCTGTCACAAACGGGCATTCCGGCTTATCTCTAGCTGACCATAATTAGTAAGAATCCATTAAGGACGGAAGTTCAACATACTTTCCATTAAAAGAACATCCCTAGGCCATTGAACTACTCTCGTGATCAATGAACCTAGTTTCCTTATATGGTTCCGTCAATTGAGATTCTCCGCTAGGTACTTCTCTCAATTGAGTGAATCATACAAATTGGATATCGCCAATAAGTAAGGCATTTAGAGAATAATATAAAGAAATTGTTTTAGATGAAGAAATAAGACAAGACTAATCATTTTTTAAATGATGAATAAGCATGTTTTTGAGTTTCCAACCCCAAGAATATGGGGATTACTCACAAGCCATTTATAATATAAAAGCAATTAAAATAAGAGATTGAGTAAGAGAGACTTATGATGGACAAATGCTGGAAATAATGCTTCACTTTTATTGATCTTCTTCCAAAGTAACTTCAAGAACAAAGTAATGACTTGATCTTCAAATCTCCTTGGAAATTGTTATCACAAGTATTTTGTGTTTTCTATCTATCAAATATCAGTATTTCTCTCTAATCATTCGTGTTTAAGACTGATCTCTAGGGTCCTATTTATAAAAAGGAGGGAACTCTTCAATCGGGTGCAACCAAAAGGTGCCTTTACGTCAGCAGTCACGTTTTGCACGGCCGTGCCAAGGAAGTTGCACGGCCGTGTGACCTGGCGCCGATTTTGAATTTAAGTCTTGACACCTTGCACGGCCGCTCCTAAATAAGCTGCACGGCCGCTCCGCCTGATGACACGGGCGCTCCTTCTTCAAGACACGGCCACTCCATATTTTAGGGCCAAAGATGGCCTGAAAAATGCCAAGTGCACGGCCGCTCCATCTCTGCTGCACGGCCGCTCTGTCTGAATTTTAACTTTGTGTGCTTGATTTGGTTGGTGCTCTCCCATGTCTTTTGCCTTGAAGTGTCCAAGTATCCTTTTGATAAAAATGAACCTAAAACCTGTCTAAAAAGGCAAGAAATATACCAAAAGCGTAAAATCTAGAAAATAAGGAAAAGAAACTAAAAAGTATAAGAAATGAAATGAAAAATGATGTTTTATGCCATAAAAAGTATATAAAAATAAGGATAAATGACTATATAATAGTCACTTATCACATATCAGGCCAGTACGCGTTTTTGACAGCCTGTCTCTCCTAATACGATTAGGAGAAGTATTCTTACTATTGTAGTATAAATACAAGGGTTCTGTCAGACCTAGAAGCTAGCCGAAATTTTCAATCAAAATTCACAACAAAATACTCTCAATATTCTTCAAGGTTTTAGATCTAGCAATCATCAAGAAGTTGTTCTTGAATTCATTCAAAGGTGTGGATACCAAAAGAGGGTCTTCGCTCGTTCATCGATCAAGGCCTAGAGTTTAAGCAAGTTGAAGAACGAAGTTTGTGATTCGATATCACATAATCAAATCGTTCGATAGCTCAAGACCGGAAAGCGTTTCAAGGTTGGTTTAATTCTATCTCATAGGAATTTAAATTAATTGTATAGAACGGATCCTAGGGCTTCTTGGGTTTTATGTTTTAATGCTTAATTCATTGCGCATGGACCCGTAAAACCCAACGGTGGTATCGAGCCCCGTTCGTATGGTTAAGTTTGAATTAACATGCTAGATTAAAGATATAAATTGTTTATATGCTTATTGCATGTTTTGTATGCGATAGAATTTTTAATTGTTTATGTGAAACAATGTGAAAATCGTTTTCGAATTATCTTTGAATTAAATACGTAAAAGGATGTTTTACGTGATTTAATTACATGTAATCTGTATTGATTCGAATCTGGAAATTCTGTAACTGGCTACTTTGGTCGCGCGACATATTGAGCCATGTGGAGTTCGGAGTTAGCGCTGTTAGGTCGTGCGACATATCAAGCCTCGGCGATGTTGTCACGCGACATAATAAGCCAAAGCGGGCGAGAATCGGTTTGTTCAATTTTACGCTATTACGTGATTGTGTTTACAATCGATATATTGATATGAAAATCTGGATGTTATAAAATTGAGTTTATAAGTCCGCGATAGATTGATTCATTGATATACATGATTAATTGATTAAAATGTGATTTTAATAATTATTGCAATGTATATGAAAATCTGGATGTTATAAAATTGAGTTTATAAGTCCATGCTAGATTGATTCATTAATATGCATGCTTAATTGATTAAAATATGATTTTAATAATTATTGCGATGCATGTTTTATTTGTTCTTACATGTTAAGAATTTTTTTAAAATTAGATGTTTAGTTGAAACATGATATTTAGTTTCCTAATATGTTTAGATTTAGACATTGTAAATTGTGGATCTTATGATTGTTTATGGAAACAAGTCATAAATACGCGAAATTTAAAAGGAAGCGATTGTTTATAAAAGGTAGGGATTATGTTGCCTAATCGAGTTGATTTCTAATTATGCATGTCTAGGAGAGTTTTGTCAAAGGAAGAGTTGGTACTTAAGAAGTCCTTGTGGCTCACCTATCTTCCTTGGAACTTACTGGTGCATGATTTTGACTATCTTTCGACATGCTTATAATCCGCCTTTAAAGAACCTTCATTTAACTTTTAAGTTCTTTATGCCAATTCATGATTAAAAACACTTGAGACCATTCGGATAGTTTTGGGTGGGCTTGCCATAGCAAGGTGCTTTGATTCTATTCGAATGCGAGCAAGATGAGGAAATGGTGGTTCCTATACGTTTTAAAGTGAATGAACTTAATTGGGTTATCAAAATGGTTTTGGACCCAAGGCATAAGATGAGATTAAAATATGCCTAGACATATGATGTCTTGAATTGATCTCATAAAAGATCTAAGAGTCATATATGTGATATGATTGATGTTTTCTACCTAATTAATTTAATTTTGAGCGGTTTGCCATAGCAAACTTGAAATTGAATTAAAGTTGGATCTTAGCCCATTAAATGTATATTATGCTTATTTGCATTTGAAGGTGTATAATTTAGTGGGAGCATTTATTTAAATGCACTATACTTCTCATATGATATGTTTACTTATATGTGTTCATATTTTATGTATATCTTTTTGTAGAATAAATGGCATCAAACAATAATCACTTTTCACTGCGATCTGTCCTTGAGAAGGAAAAGTTGGAAGAGAATGGTACAAACTATATGGATTGGATCCGTAGTTTGAGAATTGTTCTCAAACAAGAGGAGAAAGCTGTGCGTTCTCACTTGAACCTATTCCACACGAACTGCTTTGCCAATCTTTGCTAGGGCAATAAGGGAACAATATACGAAGCACAAGCGTGACTCTACGATGTTAGTTGCCTTATGCTCTCCGCCATGTGCAAGAGTCTTGAGAAGAATCTTGAGCACTTGGGGACGATCGACTTAAACAATCGGGCGATGGAAATGTTCCAAATTCAAGCTAGGCAAGAAAGGTACAACACGGTTGCGGCCTTGACCTCATGCAAGATGAGTGAAGGACAAGCTGTTGGTCCCCATGCTCTCAAGTTAAAGGGCCACATTGAGCATCTTGAAAGGCTCGGTTTTCCAATTAGCCAAGAGTTGGCTACCGACATAATATTGAATTCATTACCTAAAAGTTTTAGTCATTTCATAATGCACTATAACATGGGTGGAATGAATAGAAACCTTTCGAGTTAGTTCAAATGTTGACTCTGCGGAAACCGGTATTGTCGAGAAGAAGACCGATCAAGTGCTAATGGTTAACAAGGGAAAGGGTTCAAGGGTAAAGGAAAAGCAAAGGTTGCTAATCCTAAGGCAAAGGTTGCCAAGCCCAAAGAGGCTTCCAAGCCTAAAGAGGCTAAGCCTAAGTCCCAAGAGGACGCAATCTGCTTCCATTGCAATGAGATTGGACATTGGAGGAGAAATTGCGCAAAATACAAGGAAGCACTGAAGAAGAGCAAAGGAGTTGCTTCAGCTTCAGGTATCTTTGTTATAGATATATTCCTATCTACTTCTAGTTCTTGGGTATTGGATACCGGATGTGGAACTCACATTTGTTTAAATATGCGGGGTCTAAAGAACGAGAAGGATGCTTAAGGAAGGTGAAGTGGACCTACGTGTGGGGAATGGAGCAAGAGTTCTTTGCATTAGCCGTAGGAACTTATGAAGTTACTTTACCTAGTGGACTAATACTTGTTTTGAACAATTGTTATTACGTTCCAGCTTTAAGTAGGAATATTATTTCGATTTCATGTTTGGATAATGAAGGTTTTAATTTTCTTATATGTGATAAGAAATTTTCTATTCACAAGAGTGATATGCATTATTGTCTTCTTTGTTTCATTCAATGGCCTTTATGTTCTTGATATTGAAAATCGTGATAATGATGTCTATAACATTAACAAGAAATCTAAACCCAATGATGTAAACCACACTTACTTATGGCATTGTCGTCTTGGCCATATAAATGAGAAACGTATTTCTAAACTCCACAAAGATGGATTTTTGGACTCACATGATTATGAATCATATGAGACATGCGAATCTTGTTTACTTGGCAAGATGACCAGGACCCATTTACCAAAACCGGTGAAAGGGCGGGCGACTTATTAGGACTCATACATACCGATGTATGTGGGCCTATGAGTAGCAATGCTAGGGGAGGATTTCGGTACTTCATAACATTCACTGATGATTATAGTAGATTTGGATATGTTTATCTAATGAAACATAAAAGTGAATCGTTTGAGATATTTCGAATATTTCAAAATGAGGTGCAAAATCAACTTGGCAAAACTATTAAGGTACTTCGATCCGATCGAGGTGGTGAATATTTGAGCCAAGAATTTGTGATCATCTTAAGAGTTGTGGAATCATTTCAGAACTCTCTCCACGGAACACCACAATGGAATGGTGTGTACGAAAGGAGGAATAGAACTTTGTTGGACATGGTTCGTTCTATGATGAGTCAAGTTGAGCTTCCTTTATCCTTTTGGGGACATGCACTAGAAAGCTGCTTGCTTTCACTATAAACGAGTTCCTACCAAATCGGTTCAAAAGACCCCATATGAGATGTGGCATGGAAGAAAACCTAGTTTGTCTTTCATGAAGATTTGGGGTTGCGATGCATATGTCAAGAAGTTAACTTCCGATAAGCTAGCACCTAAATCTGATAAATGTGTTTTCGTGGGATATCCTAAGGAAACCAAAGGATACTATTTCTACAACCGAAACGAGAACAAAGTGTTTGTTGCTCGAAATGGTACTTTCTTAGAAAAAGAGTTTCTTCGCAAAGGAACCAGTGGGAGTAAAATAGATCTCGAAGAAGTTCGAGAACCCGAAAACAACATTGAACCAATGGTAGGCGAACCAAGTTCACAATCCGTTGTGGAACCGGTTCAAGATGCACAAGTTCCTCGCCGAAGTGGTAGGTCACGATCCGAACCCGAGAGATATGGATTTCTCGTTACGGAAAGTGATGAAGTAGAGTTAATAGAAAATGATGAACCCACTTGCTATCAAGAAGCGATGTCCGCTCCGAATTCGGAAAAATGGCAAGAGGCCATGAAGTCCGAATTACAATCCATGGCTGATAATCAAGTTTGGAACTTGATTGATCCACCCGAAGGTGTAAAAACCATAGGGTGCAAATGGGTTTTCAAGAAGAAGACCGACATGGATGGGAAGGTGCACACCTATAAGGCTAGGCTAGTAGCTAAGGGATATAGGCAGACTCATGGCATTGACTATGATGAAACCTTTTCGCCTGTAGCTATGCTTAAGTCTATTAAATTTTACTTGCCATAGCCGCATATTATGACTATGAGATATGGCAAATGGATGTCAAAACGGCTTTCCTTAATGGGAAGTTACTTGAGGATGTATACATGATACAACTTTGAAGGTTTTGTCGATCCGAGAAAATTCTAATAATGTGTGTAAGTTGCAGAAATCCATTTATGGATTGAAGCAAGCTTCAAGGAGTTGGAATCTACGTTTTGATGAAGCAATCAAGGAGTTTAGTTTTATCAAGAACGAAGATGAACCTTGTGTATACAAGAAAATTAGTGGGAGCGTGGCACTATTTTTAGTGTTGTATGTCGACGATATCTTACTCATTGGAAATGACGTTCCTGCACTAGAGACTGTCAAGTCTTGGTTGGGAAAGTGCTTTTCAATGAAAGATATGGGCGAAGCCGCATATATCCTTGGTATCAAGATTTATAGAGATAGATCTAAAAGGATGATTGGTTTAAGTCAAAATACTTACATTGACAAAGTCCTTAGAAGATTCCAAATGGAAAATTCTAAAAGAGGAAACTTGCCAATGTTGCATGGTATATCTCTTTAGCAAGAATCAAAGTCCTAAGACTAATGATGAGCGAAAGAGAATGAATGGTATTCCATATGCTTCGGCAATTGGGTCTATCATGTATGCTATGTACTAGACCCGACATCTCGTGTGCTCTAAGCATGACGAGTAGGTACCAATCGGATCGCGGCGAACCACATTGGATAGCAGTCAAGAATATCCTTAAGTACTTACGAAGAACTAAGGATGTATTCTTGGTCTTTGGAGGAATGGAAGAAGATCTTGTAGTAAAAGGCTACACAGATGCTAGCTTCCAAACCGACAAAGATGATTTCGAATCGCGATCTGGATTTTTGCTTACGCTTAATGGAGGAACTGTGAGTTGGAAAAGTTCCAAGCAAAGTACCGTCGCTGATTCTACAACCAAAGCTGAGTACATAGCGGCATCCGATGCAGCTAAGGAAGCAGTTTGGATCAAGAAGTTCATTAGTGATTTGGAAGTCGTTCCAAGCATCAGAGACCCTATTGAACTTTACTGTGATAACAATGGTGCCATTGCACAAGCAAAGGAACCAAGGTCACACCAGAGATCCAAACACATACTTCGACATTTCCACATTATCCGTGAGATATGTGAAAGGGAAGACGTTAAGATATGCAGAGTAGACACTGATGACAACGTGGCGGACCCACTAACTAAGGCTCTCCCGCAAGCTAAACATGATGGTCATGTTAGGTCCATGGGTATTCGATACATGGTAGATTGGGCCTAGTGCAAGTGGGAGACTGTTGGTGTTATGCCCTAGGCCTATGATTGATAGACTTATGTGTTGACATTATTTATTATTATATGAGATGTTTATTATTTGATTATTATATGTTTTGTATATTTGTTTATAATAATCTTTGTCCCTAATTATTAAGAGAATAAATTAGTATAATTGTCAATGGATAATCATTTGATGATTATATGCATAAGAGATGCACATTGAAATTATGGGTACTTGTTAGAGAACAAGTGACTGGACATGACCCGCATGAGATTTATGTCATGGTCAAATGTCATACTTAAATCTCATACGGTTACTTCATTTATTTCCTAGACCTAAGATTATCGTAACCTTACATATGATGAAAGTCATGTTTGATTTTAGTCAAACGATATCTTAACACGATATCTATAAAGACTATCATTGGCATGATCGGATTCATGATGGGAAGGATGATAAGTCAAGAAGGAATTTGTCCCTCGGAAGAGAGATGTTATGCTTGGGCCCCTCGATGAGTGATAATGATGAAAGTGTATGGCCGTACCCCAATATGATTGGAATTATCATTATACTCAAGAATCGAGAAAGCATTGAACAATAACAAGTTGACAAGGACCATGACTTGTGTTCAATATAACATCGTGAGACAAAGGGATAAATGGAAGTACACCATTGGAAACGTGAACTCTTACGTTACATTATTTGGGTAGACATAATGGCTTGCTAGAGTCCGCTTATGTCTTATGAGATTCGATATGATCGAACTCATTGCCAACATAATGTAATCCTATTGGGTCACACACAACTAGAATGAATTGGTTAAACCGGAGGAAGAATAGTTGAGAGTTTACGTATACGGCTATATATACCGCGCGACATATTAAGCCAATGGCTTAATATACCGCGCGACATATCGAGCCAGATGCGCGTTTTAACGGACTGTCTCTCCTAATACGATTAGGAGAAGTATTCTTACTATTGTAGTATAAATACAAGGGTTACATCGAGACCTAGAAGCTAGCCGAAATTTTCAATCAAAATTCACAACAAAATACTCTCAATATTCTTCAAGGTTTTAGATCTAGCAATCATCAAGAAGTTGTTCTTGAATTCATTCAAAGGTGTGGATACCAAAAGAGGGTCTTCGCTCGTTCATCGATCAAGGCCTAGAGTTTAAGCAAGTTGAAGAACGAAGTTTGTGATTCGATATCACATAATCAAATCGTTCGATAGCTCAAGACCGGAAAGCGTTTCAAGGTTGGTTTAATTCTATCTCATAGGAATTTAAATTAATTGTATAGAACGGATCCTAGGGCTTCTTGGGTTTTATGTTTTAATGCTTAATTCCGCTGCGCATGGACCCGTAAAACCCAACAATTGTTACTTGTTGTTTATCTTCATTTATTGTCATAAAGCATTAATCTTTAGCAATGTAACTCTATATTTCCCACTCCCCTACACAAATGACTCAATGGAGATCATCTCCTTAGGATGAACAAGATTCCACAAGTGGCTTGTTCTAGGGATGATCTACCATATGAGGATGTGATCTCCCTTTACATTTATGTATAAAAATGCAATCTTTATTTACTATATGTCATCCCCTTCCCATGATATAGTTTTTCTAAGGATTGTCCACCTTATGAGGTATTAAGGACATAGGAAAAGCCATGAAGATCTTCCTTTTACATTATATCCTTAGATTAATGATACTCCTTGTATTGTTCATATTAAAAATGCAATCTTTACATTAATACTATTTCTCCCCATGTCCCTAAAGTTGGAATCTTTCTCCAATGATTGTCTAAAAAGCCTCATAAGGCATAAAAGACATAGGATAAGCATAAAGATCCAATCCTTACTTCCCATTCCCCCTAATCTCGTGGTTCTTGAGCATTCCATAGTGAGGATTGGTGTAAAGACTCCATCTTTACATCAATCCCATTATAAAAATACCATAATCTTTGTCCCTTTAGAAATCAATGAGTCTTAGTCCTAAAATCTCCAATAATCACTTGAGACAAACACAAAATGTCCCTATGAATCACCATTGTATCAAGATGTAGGATTGATGGACAAATATCCATTCTTTTTCTAAAAAGTCTCATTCTTGGACTTAAAAACAAGTTCTTCGATCACATTCGACTAAAATCCGCAAGGAAAGTTAGATTAAGACATACCAAGGCTTCTACGCCTATGTTGGTTGATTAATCTAATGGGAGGGTAGATAGGTCCCGTAATGATGATCATAAGTTCAAAGTGAGTACGAGATCAAAATCTTGAAAAAACACCAAAGTCCAAGGTGCCGAACTAAAACCTTCTTAAAATGGTTCTTACGTTCGGATAAAAACTTGGCACATCTTTTCTCTTTTCTCAAACACACACAAGCACACAAACAAGCACAAATTTTGGACCTAGGAAGACTTGCTTTTGCAAGGCTCCTTGGGTGAACGCCAAACATTCTTCCCAAGGAGTAACTTAACCTCCGAACCCTTTTCCTTTTTTCAAAGTTTTGAGGATAAATCATAATGGCGTGGCGACTCAATTTTTCATAAATTCGGTGTCTTCAAACTGAGGTGAACTCGGCCCCTTTTCGTAAAAAAGAAATTGGGGCACATTCACACCTGCTCCTCTCACTTAGCCTTCGTCCCATTGGGGGAGGAGGAGGAGCTTCCATGGCTTTCAGAATTGCTGCTCACGGTGTGGTCAGGGGTGTATAAATTGTTTTGTCCGCCAACTTTCTGAGTTTATCGGTGTTGCGGTTTCTATTTTTCCCATGGCCATGACCGTGACCTGATCCTTGGCCGGCATCTTGCACAAGCTCTATTCTTTCTTTGGCCGACCTGTGGGCAGCTAGCTCATTGGGCTCTTCTGTTGAGGCAATAGCAGAGGCTCTCTTATACATCTCTTCCACATTTTTGGGCCTGTCCGAGGCAAAATTCATTTTTATGAAATCGGAGGATAGACCGCCCTCAAAGCAGAGCTGAATATCGCTCTCGGACAGGTCTACGATTTGCTCGGACATCTTTCTGAACCGAGTGATGTATGATTTTGTGGTTTTCGTAGCACTCTGTTTGACTCTTATAAGATCAGTGTTTGGCCTTGCAGGCTCGGCTGCTCCAGCAAAAGAGTTCAAGAAGTTATGCCTGGACTTCTTATAGCTTTTGAGGGACTTGGGCTTAAGGGACAACATCCAAGACAAAGCCTTGCTTGTGAAGGAAGCAGCTAGGGCTTTACACATCACAGCCTCATCAGAGGAGAATAGACTATTTGTCCTTCAAACCTCCCCATATGGCACTTTGCATTGGTGGAACCATCATAAGTCTCTAGTTGGGGAGGTTTCCCCACTAGTTGGCGCGCTTGCAATCTCGTATGCAAATGCATCCATCGTGCGACCACATTTTGTGGAGCCTTCTACAGTGGGTATCCCACATTTGGTGCATGAACGCCATAAAATCTGTGTTCGTGCTATCCATTTTTGGTTTCTTGGAGGGAGAAATCACGGCCTTCCCCTTGGCTTTAGTCACGGGTTGTGCTTTGGATTTCTCGGGGAGAGGAGTAGATTCTGCTCCCTCTCCTATCTCTTCGTCCAAGTCCTCCTCCTGACCGTGGTCAACGAGGGTTGATTCTAAACTTTTTGTCCCCCTAGCTTGACTTGCTAGAGATACGGTGGGAACTCTTTGAGAGAACCTGTAGGAACCTTCCTCTAAGGGGACACCACCATTGGCTTCTAACTCAACCAACTTGTAGCCATGGCCGCAGCCACGAGCCTAACCCTTTCTGCTAGAGCTTGGTTTCTCTTAAATATTAATTCATTAGTGATAGGAGAGGTGGGGTTTTTTGGACTTGAATTTTGGGGGGCTTTTTTTTTACGGCCAGACTCTAGCTTTTTCCTAAGGTCTATTTGAGAAAGAGTAAGAGACCCTTGGCTGACAGAACGGCCACCCAACCTATTAAAGGATGAGGTGCTTGGTCTGACAGGATTGAGCTGGGAAGGAGAAGCTTGGTTATTACCAGGAGGAGTAAGAAAACTGGCATTTTGAAGAGGAATGCCAGTTATTTTTCGAGGGAAGAAAAGAAAAATGTTTGGAAAAGGTGTTTGTTACGACAAAGACACAAGATTACACAAGAAAACTAGACGCTTCCCGGCAATGGAACCACTGATGATGCCACGACTTTCTCGGTTTCACTGTATAAGGATATCTGGCTTGTATATGAAGTTTGTACCTATAACACAACAAAGACACGAATCAGCGTTAGAGACCAAGCCGGAGTTTAATCCAGCTCAGGCCCTCGGGTGTGAGAGTAAGATATCTGAGGATTTATAACTGAGAATAAGACTTGAAATGTCTTAGTGAGTTGTGTGCTAGGGTTTAGATAATGTGGTTTACAATGGCTGCTTTTTCCCTTCTCTCTTGTCCAAGGGGACAAGGGTTAATATTTATAGGAAGTGAGAGCTGATGATGGTGTCAGCCCTGGAGAATATCTTTGTCTTTTGACCTAGGACACATGTCCGCGCCTGGTGGACTCGTACAATAAAGTAAGATTTACTGCAGAGGGATATCTTTGATTTGACAAGGACAGACACTACTAGAATAAGGCCTCTTACCGACGGAAATTTCCGTCGGTAATTCCCCAGATCCGTCGGAAATGTCCATTTACCGACGGAAATAGTCCGTCGGATTCCGTCGAAAATAATTCGTTGGTAATACCGACGGACCTTATCCGCCGGTAATACCGACGGACCTTATCCGCCGGTAATACCGACGGATAGACCGTCGGAAAACAGAAAATTCCGTCGGAAATTGTCCGTCGGAAAGCATGTATGCCGGCCGGTTTGCCGGAGCCGTTACCGGAGTGTACCGACGGAATTCCGTCAGTAAATATTAAAATAATAAAATATTAAAACCCCTTACCGACGGCTATATCCGTCGGAAATCTTAAGCTTTACCGGCGGATATGTTCGTCGGTAATCTGAAACGTTGCCGACGGTTAAATCCGTCGGAAAACTTAAGATTTATCGGCGGTAATTTCCGTCGGTAATGAATTTTATTTTTTAATTATTTACCGACGGAAATATTCGTCGGTAACGATATTAATTATTTTTTTTTGAGATATTTACCGACGGAAATTTTCGTCTGTAATTTGAACAGATTTTTAAAAAAAATTCTATTTTATTATCAAACCACCTGTAAACCTGTCAAACCTGTTTTAAACAAATCCCAACATAAAAGAAACACAAACAACCTACAAACAACCTGTTTCGCTTGAAACAACCATCAAAATCAAGCGAAACAGGAAAGGGATAAGGGGTAATGGGAAAGGGAAAAGGGGAAGGGAAAAAAGGGGAAAGGGAAAATGTTTTGTTTAAACATCAAATAAAGGGAAACTGTATCAAACAACCTAAAGCGAAAGGGGAAAGGGGAAAGGGGAAAAGGGGAAAGGGGAAAAGGGGAAGGGAAAGGGGAAAAGGGGAAAGGGAAATTGTTTCGCTTGGGGTAAAGGGAAGGGAAAGGGAAAGGGAAAGGGAAACAAAATATATTTGTTTGATTACATGCCAAATAAAATGAATGTTTAACTACCACGACCACGACCACAGCCTTTACCCGCTACCGCTACCGCTACCATCGCCACTTCGCCTAAGGTATTGACCGGCCCGACTCATCGAAGCATTACCGCTATTACGTGTTTGTGGTTGCAAATTCATGGTAGCCAAGTATTGTTGCATGCGCTTTCAATTGTTGCTCCATATACTCTGCACACAGGCCTCCACAGGTTTGCATGCGGGCCTGCACTGGCTACGATCTGCTCCACTCGCCTCTCAACCTCTCTGTTGACCCGATCATCAAACGCCTCTTGATCCACATCTTGTTGCCCCCGAGGAGGAAGAAGATGAAAAGTATTGCGTAGTAGAGGCTGCGGAATGGCATGTTAAAATACCCGGCCACCCGTGTCCTCCGAATCCGAGGCAAGCGGTCTCCGCTTTGGTTGCTTGTCTCCTCCGAATCCAGGCAAGCGGTCTCCTTTGGCCGCCCAAAGCTTTTCACGAAAGGCGGGCCGCTCGGTGCTCTCGAGGCGCCATACTTCCTTCTGCAATAAGCGTCGTCACGAGCCCGCCTATCATACTCTTCTGAAAAAAAATACATTATACACTATGGTAGAAAATAATATTTCTTTAACTAAATAATTTATAATTTACTAAGAGAAAATACTATTAACACTTACATAAAGTGCAGTAATAAGGGTTGACCCATTGTGGCCACGAGCCATCGGCGGCCTCCGCGGTATGTGTAGCCGAAACACGGCGCATCAGCCTCATCATCTCCGTGTTTCTTACGCTTAACATATAAAAAAATTAAAAACTCAAAATTTCATCAAATAATAACAATATATGAATCAAATAGAGTATTGCTTAATTTACAAACGGATAATAAATGAAGTAAGTTTACCATTCTGGACCAAGTCTCGCTGAAGTTAATCGATCCTCCAGTGTGCACACTCCCCTGCCCCTCTTGTGAGTTCCTATTCTTCTTTGCAATTTCTGAATTTTTTTGAAATTTTTCACTATTCCAATAGGCTTCCCACTGCTCCCACGCACTATTAGAGAAATTAGCTGGAGGCAAACCATCCCTTAGCCACTTTCTTTTCATGTCATACACTTTCCCAGCATACCGCTTAGCAACCAATTACTTGAAAGCCGCCTCGATTTGAACGTCGGTAAACCCAGGGCATGAATATATGTGCTACAAAAATAGTAAAAGTAGTTAAATAAACAGGGGACTAGTCTACAAACTTTACAAAGGAAAGAGAATTAAGTAATTTTACCCGAAAGCGGCAATACCAGGATAGCGTACACATCTTTTGATATTGACTTTGGGGTGGGATAAAATTCCTCAAAATTATACCTTGAATAAATCCCCAAACCATCTAGCAGGATCTTGACAACCACCATGTATAAACCTATTAAGATATTAATTGAAAAATAATATATCAATATATATACAAATAAAAAGACAATAATAAAATGTAAACATTATATATATGACATTTACAATTAAATAATACTTACTGACCACTGGGAGAGATAGATATTTCCATTTTTTCTTCCTCATTAATAATTGCGTCCAAATTAACCCGCCCGGATGGTTCACTAACAGGAACACTAGAGCTATCATTACAGATTTGCTCAAATCATCATCACTCCGTCCAGAACCAGAAGTAGAGCCCCTCCCTCCCGTCCTTGGTGAAACAAGACGATGGACAAAACCCGCAACCTTCCCTCTCTTTGAACGATTGCCACCTCGACCCGACATATCTAAACTAGTATATTATATATGTAGACAGAAAATATTATCAAGTAGAACAAAATTTAAATAGTAGGAAGCATTCAAAATAATGACTACATGTCCAAGCAAATTATGGAGTAAGATGTTTGCAGCCAATATACACTATGTTTGCATTTAAATAGTAGGAAGCATTTATTGTCCAAATCATGAGATAGATGTAATATTACATAGCATGTAAGAGTAACCAAGTAAAATTGAAAATCATGAGATAGATATAATATTACAGTGATAAGTGATATAAAATGTAAACATTATATACAAAACATTATTAATATTTAATTCTTTGTTGTAAAGTATATCATTCTCTAGGGTGAAAGGACAATTCATGTCCATTAGGTTTAGAATTGGGGTCGGCTTCTATCCCATCCCGAAATACACGTATGAATTGCAAATATCACTTTGTCTACTTGCTTTATAATCGAAAATCAAGCAATTTTAATAGACAATAATGATATTTACAAATCATATAATCGTGCATTTCAAGGCATCCACACGGACAATTTAAGAATCGATGACTACATGTTGACCTCAACATGATAAGTTAAAGATTCTTAAACGGGTTTCTAAGCTTTTGTGTTTCAACTGTCACAACGTCACGTCGTAACATTAATTTTTATTCATTACCATAAAATGCATAATTTTACAATAATGAATTAACACACACATCTATCATATTTTTTAAATTATTAATATTGTGAATAATTTTAAATATTAATTCTTTGTTGTAAAATATATAATTTTACAATCATTACCGTCACAAAGTCATGTCGTAACATTAATTTTATAAACAAGATAAGAGTCGTTATCATCCACAACTATCAAAACCCTATCTCAGCTTAGATCAAGAAAGACAGAGCAAACAAGTTCTCGACTGTTTGAGCAAAGGATTTTCTGTTTAATATAGGTTTTTTCAGTTTCACTGTCCTCCTCTCTAAGGATCTCAAACATCACAGTCATTTTCTTGACAGTGCCTGTTTTACTCTTCACTGGTGGTATACGGTCACAAGTAAAAACAAGGTAACAGTATAACACCAGTGAAGAGAAAACAGAAAATTCCTCTAATTTTTTCAATCTTCACCTTCCATTTACCCAAGATCCTGATTGCAGAATCTTCCTCATGAGCTTGAAAGCTGGCGGTGTTGCCCTCAACGTCACGATTGCTTCGCATGTTTTGCGAAGCAACCATGAGATTGAGGGCAACACCGCTAGCTTTCATGCTCATGAGGAAGATTCTGCAATCAGGATCTTGGGTAAATGGAAGGTGGAGATTGAAAAAATTGGAGGAAAGTTCTGTTTTCTCTTCCTTTGGTGTTATCTTGCTGTTTTACTACTGTGACCGTCATACCGATAAGAAAGCGACAGAGCAAGAACATGGTTGTGATGTTTAAGATCACTTAGAGAGAAGAAGATGAAACTAGAAAAACTCTTATTAATGAAAATCCTTTAACAAATAGTGGAGAACTTATTTGCTCTATCTTTTGATCAAAGATGAGCAATTTTGATAGTTTGTGGGTGAGAAAAAACTCTCATCTTATTTATATATATACATATATCTATATTTTTATTTTTATTTTTATTTTTATTTTTATTTTTATTTTTTATTTTTTATTATTATATTTATTATTATTATATTTATTATTATTATATTTATTATTATTATTATTATTATTATTATTATTATTATTATTATTTATTATTATATTTTATTTTATTATTATTTATTTTATTTTATGTTATATTTTATTTATTATTATTATATTTTTATTATTATTATTATTATTATTATTATTTATTAATTTTATTAGATTGATTTAAAACTTATTATTGATAGTAGTGTTGATGGTGTATCAAATTAGAACATTTGCACTAAAGTTGTCGAAAACAGTCGGCACATAATCAATCCTGTTCGCATTACAACAATCAAATTAGAACAAATTCATTAGTAGCTCTTGACAACTCGAATGCCAACATCAACAATGGCATGAATTCACTTATCAAAAGAACAAAGAATGCAAATGATCGTATCACCCAACTTCTATAGTCTTGACCTTGTGTACGAAAACCTTACGCGTATAACAAACACATTTGCGGCTTCAAATTGAAATAACTAGTTCCTCGAGTCATTGCAACATAGATTGCATGACAATGAAATGAGAGAACATAAATGATAAAGGCTTCAGAATTGTGTTGGAATTCTCACGTTAAGATTACACGCCAGCATTTAACAGTAAAACAAACATATATAAAAAATAAACAATCTCATTGATCCAAAGACCCAAATATGGTTCTTGACTTATTTTTATTTTTTTGGAAATCGAACAGCAGACACACAAATTATTATGCATAGATAATGACAACCAGCACTTGTTTCCAAAATGCTGGCTTTCTTTCCTTCATTCTTCACACACAGAGTAATACTCATTCCAATAACACAACAATCACAAACCAAAAATTCAAAAAAAAAAATCTAATTCAAAGCCAAGAATCAATAACCACAAACAAGCCCCATCACAGTCCAAATCACAATCAAGAAATGAAACTGATCCATTTCCCAGGAAATTGATAATCAAATACCCAAGTTAATTCAAATTCCCGAAATTCATACCATGTAACAGAAAACCTATTTCAATTTAACAAATCACAACATAAGGGATTGAAAGAGAGAAAGAGAGCTTACCGGCGAGGGAGACGGCGGCAATGCGAGCATTTGTTTGTTTGGTTGTGTGTGTGCGACTGCGAGAGAGAGAGAGAAATCGAGTGAGAGAGAGAAAGAGATTGAGAGAGAGAAAGAGTTCTTACCGGCGAGGGAGACGGCAACGGCGAATTTCTGGCTCGGCGGCGACGGCTGTTCAGACCTAGGGCGTTCGTTGTTAATTTGCGAACTGAGGAAGTGAGGAAGGCGTAATAAAAATGGGGAAATTTTCATTATATATAATCATTTGTTACCGACGGACATATGACCGTCGGTAATACCGACGGAATACCGACGGAATTTATCCATTACCGACGGACAAAACGAAAATTTAAAAAAAAAAATTCCCGGTAAATGGAAATTAATTTCCGTCGGTAAATGGGTTTTTTTCGTCGGTAAATATCCGTCGGTAAAACCCCTGTTTCTAGTAGTGAGAGATGGCAAGCGCTAGTTGGTATGGCGCCATATGCGCATTGAAGGCGCCTGAGCCACCATTTAATGAGATGGGGATACGCCGACTCTTGACGTCAGTGTAGGTACAGGCCTTTGTTTCACTAGCTTTGACTTTAACCGGGAGTCTAGTTGAATAACCGGGAGTCTGGTATGAGACCGCGGTCAAGATAGTTGATGCGGTCTTGTATATCACGATCATGGCTGACGCGGTCAACTCTTTGGCGGTTCTAATGATCGCGATCTCAACTCTTGCGGTCATGATGCCCGCGGTCTAGTCTCTAGCGGCCTAAGCATTCGCGCTCTTGGATAGGCCACGTCGTATTTGGGCTAAGGACCAGATCGAGCTTTGGGCCTGGTCTGAAAGATCCGGGCTCATCATATATATTTCGGCTACAGGTTTTATGAGCTAACTCTAAACTTGGGATTATATCAAACCATAACACGTACGAGGTCGAAGCTGATAATTTGCAAATCTATGCACTCATAGACACTCTAATAACAATGTGAATAACTATACGACTGCATGATGCGGCTATATAGGCTCTGAATTCTACGAACATCTAAATAGCCAAAAACCACATCAATGTGTAAACTATGCAATCACACAATACAACAGCATAGCTTTGGCTCCAGCTTTTGCGCAGTAGCATACTTCGAATCAAGGCATATTATAACAGTTGCACTTATAAAACTATGTAAACTATGCAATCGTACAACACACAATATATATGTATAGATTCGGTGTTGGATTAGGGAGTCTAAATCAACAAGAAACGGATGATGGATTTGGAAGTCTAAACCAAGAAGGAATTTGAGTTGGAGCCAAATTACTTGAGGAAAAGGAAAAGAAGGAATAAAAAACTGAATCTTAGTAATTTTCGGTTTCGTGTGTTTCTTTGTTTGACTAGGCTTAAGGAATTTAGTTTCCTTATTCTATTGGGTTTTCTACTTATATTAGGTTTTGGACTTTTGTGTCCCTATATAAACAATGTGACTGCAATAATATTGTTTTCTTGATAGATAAAGCTAGAATACATAATAGAGAGCCACAAAAAGTATCAATAGAGGGCAGGGGGTCTAGGAGATGCCATGAGGGATACTCCTACAACCCTAACCATGACCGAGGTATGTATTTTTGATAGAGTAGAGAAGATATATATGAGAGGGTTATTCATTAAGAGTTGTCATGCTTAGATATTAGTGATTACATGTGTAAAGTTGTAACTACTATCATATATTGATTATTGTGTATACTATAACTTGGCATCGCCTCCAGATGTAGTCATGTGTTAACGAATTGGGTTAACAAATACTTGTGTTATTTTCTTTCATATTATCTGTTGTCGATTATTCTCTTCATGATACGATTTCTAGTATGGGCTAGGCGGATGTGAGATCCCCATAACCCCCAACAACTGGTATTAGAGCTTCGGTGGGAGATCCGAGGGATGCCTAGCTTTGATTCAAACAAAGGCTGCAAAAAATCAAGGCTCGATTGCATAGCTCCAGAAATTCAGACGCATAGATTCGTGCGGGATCAAAGTTGTGCAAATTTAGATGGTTCAAATTGGAGGAATCCATGATAAAGATGCTTCAGAAATTCAGTCATGATCGTGACACAAATTCAACAGATTTGCAGAAGTACAATAGGGTTTAGGAGATGAGGAGATCAAGATGAATCAAGGTGTTCGTGGAATTATGGGGCAGTTAACTTGGGTTGGATTTCTTAGAACAAATTTGGGCAACAGAGTGGAAGATATGAAAGAAAAGGAGATGGAGGTCGCGGTTGCATTAATCTTAGGAGGAGAGCAGTCATATATTTTATGAGTGTTAGATCGGATATTCAAGGTGATTTTGGAAGAACAAATAGGTGAATAGTTGCAAGGAGAGGAGACATACGAGTCAAGACACGGAAGAGATTGTTTTTCAATAGTGTTGAGAAGAGTAGTATAAGCCGGTTGATCACATGAGAATAAGAGAAGTTCTTGCAGAATGACAGAGGAGCGACAGTAGTAGTTCATAGGAGAGAGAAGAAATTGTTGTACACTACCCGCAATAAACATCACAAGCTCCGGTGGGAGCTAGGGGGCGAGTTGAAGGACCTTTTGGTGGAAAATGAGAGTCATCAACAAACGGCATGTTAGGGAGGAGGATAACTACTCATAGTTGGCTAACAAGGAGTACAAGTCACATTATCTAACATAGATCGAAGAAAGAATATGAGAATTTGATGCAAGACACAATGGAGACTGGGTTTCAATAAAAGGCATGGCGAGGAAAGTGGGCTTCGAGTTAGAGCCAAATTACTTGAGGATGACGAAAAGAAGGTATAGAAAACCAAATTTTAGTGATTCTAGGTTTCTTGTGATTCCTTGTTTGAGTAGGTTTATGGAATTTAGTTTTCTTATTCTATTAGGGTTGCTACTTAGATTAGGTATTGGACTTTTGTATCCCTATATAAACAATGTGACTATCATTATATTGTTTTGTTTGACAGAGAAAACTAAAATAAACAAAAGAGAGTCACAAATAGTTTCAAAAATAGGGCAAGGGGGCATATGTATATGAGAGGATTGTTAATGGAGAGTAGTCATGCTTAAATTTTAGTAATTTCATGCACAAAGTTGTAACCACCATCATATATTGATTATAGTGTATATCACGGTGTGGCATTGCCCCTAGATGTAGTCAAGTGTTGAAGAATTGGTTAACAAACACTTATGCAAATTCAGAATTCCTGTGACAGACAAAAGGGGGCGACCGCGCCAAGTTTCTGGACAAACTGGGCGGTCACGCGCATGAATGGGCAATCACGCCCAAGCCTTTATATGAATGAGAGAATCGCGTTCCCCAAGTGGGGCGGTTGGGCCCTTGTCCGAGTTGGGCCTGACCAACAACAAATTTTGTGAAGGATTTGAAAACCCTGCAAGTTTAGAAATAGGTAGTATAAATAACCCATATTTCCTAGCAGTTTTTTGTATGTAATTCCTAGTGTGATAGAGATCAATAATTATAATGTTCTTATGGTTTTCTTGCTCATCTGTTTCTCTAGATCTAGGGATTGCAGAGTTGTGAATTCTTGTGACCAAGAATTCGTGTAGATTAGAGATTGTATTCGGTGGTTGCCAGTTGATAATAATATTCTTGCCCTCTGCCCGTGGACATAGCCAAGTTGGTGAACCAAATATATCGTTGTGTTAATGATTGATTTATTTTATGTCTTTTACATAGATCTGTTATAACAAACTGGTATCAGATCCAGTCAGGTTGATAAATGTCTAGGGGTTTTCCACTGCAGAAGAAGATGGGATCAGGAATCGAATCACTAGTTGACAAGTTCAATGGAAATAATAGTTTTTCTCTTTAGAAAATCAAGATGAAAGCCTTGTTGAGAGACAAGGGCAAAGTAGTAGCAGTTTCCATAGGTGCTGTCACGGCTGCAACAACAGAGAGTTCGGAGAAGGCAACTAAGAAGGAAGCAACAGAGTTGATCGCGTTAGATGAGAGGACCCAGTAAAAAATCATCAGGTGTTTGGATGATGACGTTCTAGCAGATATTGCAGATACTGATTCTGGAGGTGCTCTATGGCTTGCGTTGGTAGATATGTATCTGATCATTGACCAACAAGTTATATTTGAAGCAAAAGTTGGATTTTTCGAATGAAGGAAGGTACGCCATTAGGGATCACTTAGATCGATTTACATCTTTATTACTTGAATTGCATTGTTTTGATGTCAAGATTGAAGATGAGGATGCTGCTCTTATGTTGCTGGTCTCCTTACTACTGTCATATGAGGGATTTATAGATTCCTGCATTAATGGTAAGGATACGGTTACTTTGGAAGAGTTAAGAATAATCTCAAGACCAGAGATCTGTGTCGCAATGCGAGTGGTATATTTACAGAATCTCAGTCAGCAAGATTGGTTACAAAAAGCAATAGGGGACAAGGTAGGAGAAACAAGGGTTCTTCTAAAAGGGATCCAAGACCTGGAGATGTCTGCGGTTACTGCAAGGAAAAGGGGCATTGAAAATGATAATATTCCAAGTTGAATAAAAGCGAGCAATTTGGGTCAACTGCAACTTTGGCAGATAATGGTGAGGAGGAATATGCTCTACTAATCGAAGAAGACAAAGGAATGAAAGATACATGGATTCTTGATTATGGGGTTTCTTATTATATGTGTTCGCGCAGAGAATGGTATGTAACGTACGAGGAGACGGAAGAAGGTGATATTTATATTGCTAATGGTTCTGTCTGCAAGGTAGTTGGCATGGGTTCCATCAGGGTGCAAAATTTGGGTGGTAATTTTTGTACGTTGAACAAGGTTAGGCATGTTCCTGAAGTAACTAAAAATCTGATATCGCTTAGTCGGCTAGACAAGATGAGATACAGTTTCAAAGGTGAAGGTGGAGCAATAAATGTCTACGTGGGTTCAAACGTAATTCTAAAAGGGGTAAAACAAGGTTTCTTGTACGTACTCCAAGGTTTTAGGTGTTTAGGCTCGGGTGTCGAGCATCATATTACAGAGGGTATGATAGATACACATATGAAGAAAACATGTTGCATGGTATCGTGTGGGGTGGTTGACAAATAGGTGGAGCAGCAAGTTACTCAAGTTGGAGTTGAAATGGGAAAACCACAGTTAGTAAGTTAACACACACAATTGGAAAACGAGGAAGGAATCGAGGAAAAGGTACGTACTGTTTAGGATTCCAAAGATATGGCCGCTTCATCTGTTTGGGTTGACGAGATCCAATGTCGACTAGATTACTTGGGTGTCTTGCTGATACATTGGTGTGCCCGGCGAAGCACAGTTTGGGTGTCCAAGGGATACATTTGGGTGTCTAGAAGATACATTGGTGGGCTCGACGAAGCACAATTTGGGTGTCTTGGAAGACGTGTTTGTTTGCTTGTAGGGGCAAAATTTTTGGTATGTCCAATTTGGTTGTCCAGAGGACAAGTTTGGTGTTTGGTGTAACACATTTGAGGCAGAGGGGAGAGTTCCGATTTTTTGTTGACCGGGAGGTTAGATGACAATGTGAAGATTTGTTGGGTTTGATGTCATCTAACTTGGAAACAAATTAGGGGATTGGACAAGCAAATTCGTAATTCCTTTGATAGACCAAAAGTGGGCGCCGCACGCTGCTGCTGAGAGCGACCGCACCTAGTTTCTGAACAAACTGGGCGATCGCGCGCATGAAGGGGCGATCGCGTCCAAACCCTTATACGAACAGGGCGATCGCGCTCCCCATGTGGGGCGGTCGCGCCTTAGTCTGAGTTTGGCATGATCAGCTGCAAATTTTGTGCAGTATTAGAAAATCCTGCAGAGTTAGTAATATGCACTATAAATAACTTCTATTCCCTTCTAGTTTTTTGTATTTAATTTCCAATGTGATAGAGATTAATAATTTTAGATGTTTCAATTGTTTTCTTACTTATCTGTTTCTCTAGATTTAGGATTTGCACAGTTGTGAATTCTTGTGATTAATAATTCGTAGATTAGATCATATATTGTATTCAGTGATTGTCATTTGATAATAATTTTATTGCTCTCTATCCATATACGTAATTAAATTGGTGATTCACGCATATCGTTGTATTGTTGTATTATAAGATTAATTTATTTTATTTTTTCTTCATAAATCTTATAACATTATCTGTTATTGATTATTCTTCTCATGATATTATTGCTATATTATGAGATACTCGGATGTGAGCTACCCGAACAAACAACCACACACACGCCACCCACAACCGGCTCCAGATTTTGGGGATCAGAAGACTCCGAATCCAGGCATATTCCAACGGTTGTACTAATGTACTCCATCCGTCCACTTACATAGTTCACAGTTACTGTTCACGCGTGAATTAAGAAAAAAAAATAATGATATAAATGTTGTGAGTGTAAAAGTAAAATAGGA
The DNA here is from genome assembly GCA_022495995.1 of Adenophora triphylla var. japonica. Taxonomy (NCBI): domain Eukaryota; kingdom Viridiplantae; phylum Streptophyta; class Magnoliopsida; order Asterales; family Campanulaceae; genus Adenophora; species Adenophora triphylla. Next base: position 40,932 of record JAFEMH010004304.1, on the reverse strand, counting down.
GAGAGAATGAGTGGAGGAAATAGTAAATTATAATAGTGTTGTGAGTATTAAAATAATGTAGGAGAGAGAAGGAGTGGGGTAGGGTTAATTTTTTAATAATAAAAACTTTTCATTTTGGATAAAGAAATAAAGTGTAAAGTATGTAATTGAACGCTCAAAATAGAAAGTGTGAAGTATGTAAGTGGACGGAGAGGGAGTAGTTGTTTATTGAGAAATTTCATTGTATTAAATTATTTTTTACTCAATTTTCTATTTTCAATTTAAAAATAAAAAAAATGAAAAATCAACCAAATGGCAATTTTCAGGGTGTGCTGGTTGTGGATAGGAATGGCAATGGGGGCAGTTTGGGGCAGTTACATATCGTACCACCCCCATTTCCCAATTCAATTTTGTGCCCCGTAACCGTCCCATTCCCCAGCGGGTAATCAATTTTCCATATCATACCCATTTTTCACGGGTAGCAGTTAATCGGGAAATCCCCGCGAAAAATTATTCAAACTAATATTTTTTTAAAACACTTTAGCGATAAAAAAAAAAACTCAAAAATTAGCTTTGATAAATGATAATTTTTCTACTTAAACTCATATAATTACATTCATAAGAGCTCAAAAAAAATTAAATAGTTGTGTATGATATGAAAATCTAAAATATAATATAAAAGAGGCTAAATTATACTAAATGCAAACTAAATGAGACTAAAAACTAAGTAATTGATATGAAAATAATGCTACAAATGACTATGAAATAGCCATTTATCATCTATATCATGGGAAATACTTATACAAATAAGAGTAAAATTATATTATTAAAATAAGCAGTTCGGGTAACATTCGGTTCAGGTAATGGGGCCGGTAATGGGGCGGGTAATGCTAATACCAAAATCAAACTGTTTCCATTTCGGTTATTTCCCATTACCCGTTCCATATCCAGTCAAACCAGTTAATAACCGTCAACTTCGATTCAGTTCAGTTAGAATATTCACATTTCGATTTAAAATTGTCATCCCTAGTTGTGGAACTTGTGCCTAGGCTAATTGGTCATAATCCATGTGCTAAATTGGGAATAGGGTTAGACCCTATCTTTGCAGCCACGCCACAGATAATAGTATAATACAGTAAGGTTCAAATCACAATGTGAGTCGGTCAGTTGCTCTAACAACATTATAGTTTCCCAAATTTGTCAGTTTCCTCCAAACGAAAACAAAAATAGATTTAGTTGTAAAATAATTAACCACACTCCATTCATTTTATTTTTAATTAAAATTCATTTAACATGAATTTGTACATTCTATTGATTAAGAGAAAAATCGCTTAAATTCTGGAACGGTAAATCAAGTGTGAAGCTGAACATGCCATTGTTAAATCGTTTTCATGTGGAAAATGGACTTAATAACCGTTCATCAAGTACCAAGTACTGTCACTCTTGCACAGTGGAGAGGAGTGCGGCGGCACTAACAAGGGAACAAAACTTCACACAACTCAACCGTACGTGTGCTGAAAAATTAATGCACAAGCTTGCCTCTTCTTTCCCCCCATCTTTTTATTTAGGAAATTTGACCCATACATTTAATTTAGGCCAATTCACTTGCACTCAAATTTATATTTCACAAGTTTTTATTCAGTAATATATTATACTACATGTAATATGCAATATTTAAAAATTATGATACAAAATCATCAATAATGTTGCCTGCCCCACCATCGTCGGCCACCATTCAATACAGTATTATATTCACCTATGAAGTATTATACACTATCAGGTGATACTGTTAATGCAGACTGTGGGTGTTACCACAGGTGCTATCACTGGCAGTTGGGTGTTACCCGGACTGTAATGATTTGTAATTTAATAATTCTTTCCATATTATTTTATATCCTAATGTCTAATATTATTTGCAAGATATATGTGTTTTTTGGTCCGTATTTCAGGTTAATATATGGTTGGATTAAATGCTAAAATCAAGGAAGAAGTTGTTGGAAGAGTTACACGTAAATAGGAGATTTACGTGTAACTAATGCTTGGTCCATTTTAATTGAAGAAGGAATAAAAACGTGGGAAGACCAAGTCATGGAGTTGTTGCTGATTATTTAAAGAGTACAATGCAAAGAAAGCAAGAGAGTACAAGGTGATAAAGCATGGACTTGGGCTTCAAGAAATCGGTTGCTACATTCTAGGGAAGTTGGCGAATGATGAGGAATTCAAGCCAAGAAATCTCTCCACTCCTCACACACAATCTGAAGGTCCAAGGTCGTTATTTTGGAGTAGCCTCCAAGGCATTGGAAGGCTATAAATAGGCTAGGTGTGTTTCATTTGAAGTATGCCAAATATCAAACACACACACCATAGCACAAGAGAGACAAAGTTCTTTGGTTCGCATATCCTTCCTCCCTTGTGATTCTAGCTTAAACACTGAGTGTTTAAGAGAGTGTTGGCTAAGGATAGGATTCGTTCTTTGTCTCATTCAGTTCCATAGAGCATTATCATTGTATTAGCAATAGGGAACTTTCGGCTTTGTAATTTTCTATATTGATTATAAAGTCTTCGTCATCTAGGCACACTCAAGTTATATATTTATATAACTTGAGAAAATTATATCTTGTGTTATTTATTTCCGCCGCACAAAGTTTTTATAAACTATTTATTTTGGTGTGTGTGTGCTTTGTCCGTCGGTGTGTTAACCAAGGTGTTGGGTAACATCTACGGTAACATCTCTTTCCGGTGAAGCCATTGACAATTTCAATTGGTATCGAGCAGGTCACTTGACGATACTAAGTGCTTGGTCTAGGTGTCATGGCTTATGATCCGGCTAATCCTAATAATAAGCGTCTTCTGTGTTAGATGGCTCGAATTATTGTTATTGGAAGATCCGTCTACGCTCGCATATCAAATCAATTGATCTTCGAGCATGGCGATCTATAACAAATGGTTACTCCTTACCAATGTTACCCGCCGATGAAGATGGTGACGTACAAGTCAAACCCGAATCGAATGGAACATGGAAGAGATCAACCAAGCTAGTTTCAATGAAAAGGCACTTAATGCCATTTTTGAGTGGGTTGATATGCATATTTTCAAACTTATTCAAAACAGTTCCACCGCAAAAGAAGCATGGGATATTTTACAACGTTTTTGTGAAGGTGATGGCGGTGTGCGTGAAACTAAGCTTAGGGGTCTTACTAGCAGATTTGAAAGATTAAGGATGGGTGAAAATGAAACTATTCCTTCTTATTTTGAAAAATTATTTGATATTGCTAATGAGTGTCAATTGTTGGGTGAACCTTTTACCAACAAACAACTTGTCTCAAAAGCAATTAGAACCCTTCCTGAGCATTTTAATATGAAAGTTTCATCTATTGAAGAGGCTCACAATCTTGCAACTATGGATATCAATTCTTTAATGAGTATTTTGAAAAACTTTGAGTTAAATCTCTTAGATCAAAGTGAAGCATCTAAAGGGAAAAATGTTGTTTTGAAAACTCAAGCCTCGAGTTCTTTGGATGAAAACGAAGATGAGGTTTTTGAAGAAATTGATGAGAATGCTAGTGTTGCTTTACTTGCTAGAAAATACAATTCTATGGTTAGAAAGTATAACAATGAAAAAATGCAGGTGAAAGCAAAGGAGAAGCAAACCAAGGTCTATGATTCGATGCCAAAAGGACTTTCCCATCTAACCCAAAGTCGAACCCAAGAAGAGCATCATCGATCAGGTTAAGGTCTGATCCAAAGCACATTGAATCCATTCAATGTCATGCTTGCTCGGGTTGGGGTCACTATTCCAATGAGTGTGCAAATACTCTAAGGAAGAGAGGAAAGAACCTATGGGTTTCTCTCGGTGATGATGAGGATGAAGGACCATCTCAGGAGGTAGAATCTGATCAAACAACCATGTTTGTCACGCAAGTAACACGGAAAAGGACAGTGTTACCCAAGGTGTTATCCACCGAGATAACATCCGTGATCACACCCGACAGGTATGATGAATTATGTGATAATAATCTTTGTTTGTTTTGTTAGCTCTTCTAACCCCGATACAGGAAGTTCACAAGAGGATGAGCAGAGCAAAGATGACCTCATTTCCGGATTAAAAGACCTTTACGAGGCATTGCTCGTGGAATGGAAGAAAGAGAACAATTTGGTTAAGTCCTTAACCAAGAAGAATGAAGGACTCCAGGCCTATGTGACTCATATGGAGGTTCAAGCAACAAAGAGAGAAATCGAGCTTGAAAGAGTCAAGGGCAATTTGACTCTAGCCGAAACCACCTTGAAGAAGCTCAACACTGGATCTACCAAATTGGATGAGATCTTGAACTTGAGTACACCTCTCAGAAGTGGTATTGGTTTTCAAGAATCTTTGAATAGTATTCTTTCTACTTTGTCTATGAATGATAATAAGAATTGTTTTGTTAAGGAGCGGTTTTTTGACAAAGATTCTTCTTCAAAAGAACCATGTGACAAAGGGAAGGTGTGTCAATACTGTCACACACCTGGACATTTTAAAAATAAATGCCATATTGTTTCAAAAAAACTGTCCAGTCCCTTGGTGTTACCTGAGGTGTTGCCCCAAAGCACACATGATAACACACCCGGTCAGAATGGTAAAAATTCAAAAAAGGTGTGGAAACCAAAAGCTAATCTGAAATGTGATGTTGTGTACACTGCTTTAAAAACAAATATTGAAGGTTCTTGGTACTTTGATAGTGGGTGTTCACGTCATATGACAGGAACAAAATTGTTTTTAAAAGACTATGAAACAATTCATGGGGGTAGTGTAACTTATGGTGGTGGGAGCAAGAGTAATATCATTGGGAGAGGGACACTAAATGTGTCTGGATTTCCAACCTTAAAGAATGTCTTACATGTTGATGGACTTGTAACTAATTTAATTAGTATTAGTCAACTTTGTGATGACAACTTAGAGGTGAAATTTAATAAAGATACTTGTGAAGTTTATGACAAGATTAACAATTGTGTAATGACAGGTACAAGATCTAGTGATAATTGTTATCTTGTTGAAGACAAGCAAGTATGCCATTCGGCAAAACTTGATAACACTACATTGTGGCATCAAAAGTTGGGACATGTTCACTTTCGTAACATAGAAAAGATTGTTAATCTAGATGCTGTCCAAGGCATTCCTAGTCTTGATCTTAAACAAAAAATTGTTTGTGAGGATTGTCTCAAAGGGAAACAAACTCGTGTTACCCATGGTGCTGCCCAACACAATGAGCAACACAATGGTACTACACATTGTTTTCAACTCTTGCATATGGATCTAATGGGTCCACTTGAGATAGAAAGTTTTGGGGGCAAGAAATATACTTATGTCATTGTTGATGATTTTTCACGATTTACATGGGTTTATTTTTTAAGGGAAAAATCTGAGACTTTTGAAAAGTTCAAAATCTTGCACTCTAAGATCAAAAACATGTTTTGTGCTTCAATTTTTCGAATTAGGTCCGATCATGGGAGGGAATTTGAGAATGTTTCTTTTTCAAATTTTTGTGAAAGAAAAGGTATTCACCATGAATTTTCAGCCCCAAAAACACCTCAACAAAATGGGGTAGTGAAAGGAAGAATAGGACTTTACTTGAAATGACTCGTGTGATGTTATTTTCAAAAAGAATTTCGAAAAGATTTTGGGCAGAGGCACTAAATACGGCTTGTCACACAGCCAATAGAGTTTTTCTAAGACCCGGCACAACCATGACTCCATACGAAATTTTGAATGGTAGAAAACCAAAAGTTCATTATTTTCATGTCTTTGGTTGTGTGTGTTACATTCTCAATGATCGGGACTACTTAGCAAAATTGGACTCTAAGAGTGATAAGGCCATTTTTCTTGGTTATGCTTCAAATAGTCGTGCATATAGGGTATTTAATCTAAGGCTAAAAACCATCCAAGAATCCATGAATATTGTTTTTGATGATCACTCAAGTATTGCAGGAGAAAATGTTCAAGAGACACCCTTGGAGCCGTTGGAAGAAGTCGATCAGGAAAGGTGTTACACCGGGTGTTACCACGAGTGCTAACACTGATAGTAACACAGAAACTGAGCAGGGTGTTACCATTGATGAGATAACACCTCAGATAGCATCGATTCCAGCCAGCAAATGAAGATCAAGAAGGAGTTGAAACAGGGGTTCACGAGAATGTGAGAAGAGATCCTCCACCTAGAATCGGTAGGAATCATCCTACAACCCAAGTAATTGGGGAGGTGAATGAGGGTGTACAAACAAGACGTATGAATTCCATTAGTGACCGTGACATGGTAAGGTATGTGTGCATGTCCACCACATACTCAAAGGTAACATACTCTTGTTTTACTTCATCTGTAGAACCTAAAAATGTGATTGAAGCTTTAAAAGATAATTTTTGGATTCAAGCAATGCAAGATGAACTTGATCAATTTGCTCGTAACAATGTTTGGTCTTTAGTACCCCGTCCCTCAAACACTAATGTTATTGGGACAAAATGGATTTTCAAAAATAAGACCGATGAGTATGGAAACATTGTTAGGAACAAGGCTCGTCTTGTGGCTCAAGGCTATACACAAGTGGAAGGTATTGACTATGACGAGACCTTTGCACCCTGTGGCTAGAATTGAGTCAATAAGACTTTTATTGGCCATTGCTTGTTTTCTTAAAATCACATTGTTTCAAATGGACGTCAAAGCAGCCTTTTTAAATGGATACTTAGATGAGGAAGTTTTTGTTGAACAACCAAAAGGCTTTGAAGATCCATTTCAACCAGACCATGTGTATAGACTTGATAAAGCTCTTTATGGGTTGAAGCAAGCTCCACGTGCATGGTATGGTAGGTTAACTAGTTTTTTACTAGAATATGGTTTTACTAGAGGAGAAGCAGATAGGACTTTATTCATTCTTAAACATGGAAAAGAACTTGTCGTGGTTCAAATCTATGTTGATGACATAGTATATGGCTCTACATCAAAAACTTGTTTAAATGATTTTGTAGAGGCTATGACATCAACATTTGAAATGAGCATGATGGGGGAACTTAACTTCTTTCTAGGCATGCAGGTTAAGCAATCAAGTGAAGGGATTTTCATCTCCCAAAGCAAATATGCAAGGAACCTGGTGAAGAAGTTTGGGTTGGAAGGTTCGAAGAGCTCAAAAATTCCTATGGGCACTTCTCTCAAGATTGGAAAAGATCAAGTGGGAGAAGATGTTGATCCAACCCTATATCGTTCCATGATTGGTAGTCTCCTTTACCTTACTTCTAGTCGCCTGATTTGATGTACAGTGTGTGTGTATGTGCTAGATATCAATCCAATCCTAAAGTGTCTCACCTAAATTCTGTGAAAAAGATCATTAAATATGTTTCTGGAACTAGTGATTTAGGGATTTGGTATAGTAAAGATACTAATACTAATTTAGTAGGCTTTAGTGACTCGGATTGGGCAGGGGATATGGATGATAGGAAAAGTACAAGTGGGGGATGTTTTTACTTGGGAAATAATTTAGTATCATGGTATAGTAGAAAACAAAATTGTGTTTCATTATCCACAGCTGAATCAGAATATGTAGCAGCTGGTAGTTGTTGTTCACAACTAATTTGGTTAAAACACATGCTTGATGATTATGGTCTTGATAGCAATATTTTGACCTTATACTGTGATAATTTGAGTGCTATTAATATTTCCAAAAATCCTGTACAACACTCCCGTACTAAACATATTGACATCCGTCATCATTTTTTAAGAGATATGGTAGATAAAAAGATAATAAATATAGAGCATATTGATACAAAGTATCAACTTGCTGATATTTTCACAAAACCCTTAGACCATGATAGATTCTCTAGTCTAAAGAGATCTCTTGGTCTTTGCATTCTCTAAAAATTGTCCTCTGTAGTAAGGTGTTACCATGGGTGCTGATAACACCTGGGGTAACACATGTATACTAGTGCATATTTTTGCTAGTTTGGTTTTATTCTCTCTGCTGTAAGGGTTCCCATAGTTCTGTGAGCTATGAGAGTTCTCACGGCTGCACATGCTGACCTTTTTGTTATGGTAGGATAGCACCCTGAATAACACACTTGATAAAACTCCCTTCATATGCTTAAAGTGACAAAGTCACTAATTTTTTTTGATAAATAAAAGGCAAAGGCATTTATCCATACTATTCTCTCGAGCTCGGGGCACGGTGTTCGCTGCAACGATGTACTCTTGCCAATGAGAATGTATGAGGTGATTTATGCTAAGTATTAGGGACATGGAGTTCGCTACTACAGTGTACCCTACTTGAAAGGCATAGATCACTTGGTCTTTACACTTGAAATAAAACTCGAAGCACGGAGCTCGTTACTTCGATGCTTTCTTGTTTAAAGAAGTGTATTGATACGTGAGTAACAAGCAATGTACTTAAAAATATATATATAGGCCTATAATGCCTAAAGTGCATGAAAAATGCTCAGCTTGTTATGCTTGAAATGCTTGAAAATGGCTAAGCTTATTATGCCTCAAGTGTTTGAAACTGAATATATTTATCAAGGGATTTTTATCTTATGTGTTATCCTAGATGCTACCATCATTGCCATTAACATATTTGTATGTGCTATATTATGTTTTTTTATTTCTTTATTTTCGGTTTGTTATTTAATTTTTTTAACTTTGAAAGTCTTTTTATTGTTTAAGAGTTTTAAAAGTTTGAAAAAGTCTTTAACAAACCTAGTTTATCTTTAGTAAACTACTCAAATAACTAAGTCCTAAAATTTAGGGATTTGATTTTCAAAAACCATATGGACTTAGTATATTTGGTATGTTTATTTTTTTTTCGTTTTATATAATTTAAAAAAAAAAAAAAATTAAAAAATCTGAAAATTAAAAATTAAAAAAAAAAAAAAAAAAAATTAAAAAAAAAAAAAAAAAAATTTTCAAAATAATGGCCGGATGTTTAATTTGTGTGGGAAGAGTTTTGTATTTGATTTTTTCTTGTTGCCTAGAAAATAGGGGGGAGTAAATAATGTTCTTAATTTTTATGTGGCTAGAAATTAGGGAGGTTAGGTAAATATTTAAAGTAAATATTTTTAGTGGCTAGGAAATAGGGGGAGGATAGTTATTAATTGAGTAAAAATAGGGAGTGGGATATGTCATATCAATTTAATTGATTATCCTAATTTAAATTCCTAATTTCTCTCCTCTCTCTCTAACCGCCTAACCCCTTCTCTCTCTCTTCACGGTATAAACCCTCCTCCGTCACCGTCTCTCTCTTCTCAAACCTTCCAAAATCAAAACCTTCCAAAATTCCAAATCCTTCCTAAACCCTAACCATGGCAACCCCTTCCAAAAAGCAATCCGCCCCTTTGGAGGTCTCTCCGGGCGTTGGCTCAAGTGGTCCAAGCCAAATGGACACTTCGACCACCCCTCTCAATGTGTCTCCGGCAATGACAATGTCGGTGGATGATCCTCCATTGGTGACAACAATGGCGCAACCCTTGCCCATTGTGACCTTACCACCTCTTCCACCCGTTCCATCAACCAAAAAGCCAAAAAGAAAGGCCATTGCTCACAAACCCTCGGCACAACCCGTCAAAAAGAGGAGCTCAAGTAGGCTCACTGCAATGAGGACCAAAGGGACTTCAAAATCCAACACATCCTCCGATCCTGTTGAGGTTTCTGAGGAGTCTTCACTTGGTCTCTCCTCGGCTCATGTTTCAGATGAAGACTTCCATGCCGATGCTGAGAAGAGCCATTCTGTTGAGACTTTTGGAGATTGGGAGATTGAGGAAGAAGAGCCCTTATATGAAGTTGTGAAAAGAAACATTAAAGGCAAAAGCAAGTGGGCTGCTGTCAAAGATGTTACCCAGAAATCTGCAACACCCAAGGTAACATCCTCTGTTTCTAAAGCTTCGAAGTCTTCTATCAGTGAGTTTGCCTATTCTGAGTCCACTGATTTTCTTGAGAAAGAGTTTGATGATGTGAATACTGCTTTTCCAAAACCTTACTTCTCATTGGAGTTTTATCGAAAAGAAAATATGGAGTTTTGGTTAAGGCATAGTGACACAAAAATTCTCAAGGAAAAACACATTGATGAGGTTGATTTCAAAAAGCATGGCGTTTTTCAGTTCTTGGAGGATAGAAATTTTTTGAAAGCTAACTTGCATCCTTCGAAATTTGTTGAAGCTATAGTCAAAAATTTCTATGCCAACCTTCATGCCAACCTAGATAATGAAAAGTCCGATCAATTTGGAAAGGTGTTTTTAAGGAACAAAATCTTTTCTATTACTCCTTCTTTGATCAACAAGACTTTAGGACTCCCAAATTTGGATGATGATGGTCCTATTGTTCATAAGGATGAAATTGCTAGGTTTATCTCTCATGATGTCGTGCATGAATGGCCCTCCAATCCTAATCCCAAAACCAAAGTTCATTTTCTTGCTTCCCGTCTCACTTCACTCTTTGCCGTGCTTCACAAGCTTTGCATATTTAATTGGGTTCCTACTTCTAATGAGCAATATGTCACATTGCAACAAGCTGAAATCTTGTATAAGTTAGGAAAGAATCAAAGAGTGAACTTGGGTAGATTGATCTTCAAACATTTGGCTTCGTGGGGTAGAAGAAAAGACATAACAATGTTTCCTTACCCTTCTTTAATCTTCCAAATTTTGAAATCTCAAAAATTGCCCATTGAAGAGTCGGATGAGTACACTCCCAGTCTTGATCTCTATGCTATAGATTCCCAGCTGACTAAGAAGAATACCAAGAGTGTGAGATACACTGGTGATCTTCCTTGGTCAAAGATAAATGAATTTGGGTCAAGTGATGCGGTTTCTGCTAAGGGTGTTACTCAATCTGTTATCCCAAATGTTACTCCGAAATCTCCAAGTTTTTCAGGTACAGATGCAGCACATGTTCTTGCTAATGTTTACAATTTGTTGGGGAATGCTTCACCAACAATACCAAAGACCACAGTTTTGGCGTTTCTCCACAAACAAACTGCTACAATTGCCGAGATTGTGCAAGGTTGGACTAAGCTCAAGGACATTACTGATGAATTCATCCAGCAGGTTTCTTCCCAAACTGGGGGAGTTGATAGTGCTGATGGAGCTGGTCCAAGTGGTGGTGGTGTTGGAGATGCCAGTGGTGCTGCTGCAGATGTTACTGATGGTGCTGACTTAGATGCTGGAGATGAAGAAGGGGATGAACAGGAGGAAGAAGAAGAAGCTGATGATGAACGAGAAGAGTGATTGCAAACATTTGCCTGAAGGTTTATGTTGTCACTCTTATGGTTATGATATTTTTTGGTGGTTGAAAAACAAACAATTTACGTTTATGTTTTTTGGAACATGTTTTAAATACTTTGGTGGTTTGTTTTATTTGCTTATGATGCTTAAACTTTTAGGGTTGTTTTGAACATGGAATAGCTTAGTAACTTTGATTTATCTTTGGTACTTTAGGTTGCTAGTTAGTTGGAAAACTTATTTTGGAAAATATGTTTTGATAACTAGTATTTTTGTGATAAATCATTGTAGTTGTTAATGCCTTGATTATGGGGGAGTTGATAACTATGAAGTTGCTCTGGATGGCTAACAATATCTTGCAGGGATCAGCACTTTAGAGTTTGGAAAGAAATTATAAATTATGGGGGAGATTGTTAATGCAGACTGTGGGTGTTACCATTGTGTGCTATCACCGGGCATTGGGTGTTACCCGGACTGTAATGATTTGTAATTTAATAATTCTTTCCATATTATTTTATATCCTAATGTCTAATATTATTTGCAAGATATATGTGTTTTTTGGTCCGTATTTCAGGTTAATATATGGTTGGATTAAATGCTAAAATCAAGGAAGAAGTTGTTGGAAGAGTTACACGTAAATAGGAGATTTACGTGTAACTAATGCTTGGTCCATTTTAATTGAAGAAGGAATAAAAACGTGGGAAGACCAAGTCATGGAGTTGTTGCTGATTATTTAAAGAGTACAATGCAAAGAAAGCAAGAGAGTACAAGGTGATAAAGCATGGATTTGGGCTTCAAGAAATCGGTTGCTACATTCTAGGGAAGTTGGCGAATGATGAGGAATTCAAGCCAAGAAATCTCTCCACTCCTCACACACGATCTGAAGGTCCAAGGCTGTTATTTTGGAGTAGCCTCCAAGGCATTGGAAGGCTATAAATAGGCTAGGTGTGTTTCATTTGAAGTATGCCAAATATCAAACACACACACCATAGCACAAGAGAGACAAAGTTCTTTGGTTCGCATATCCTTCCTCCCTTGTGATTCTAGCTTAAACACTGAGTGTTTAAGAGAGTGTTGGCTAAGGATAGGATTCGTTCTTTGTCTCATTCAGTTCCATAGAGCATTATCATTGTATTAGCAATAGGGAACTTTCGGCTTTGTAATTTTTCTATATTGATTATAAAGTCTTCGTCATCTAGGCACACTCAAGTTATATATTTATATAACTTGAGAAAATTATATCTTGTGTTATTTATTTCCGCTGCACAAAGTTTTTATAAACTATTTATTTTGGTGTGTGTGTGCTGTCCGTCAGTGTGTTAACCAAGGTGTTGGGTAACATCTACGGTAACATCTCTTTCCAGTGAAGCCATTGACAATTTCAGATACAATATGTTACAAAATAATACAACATGAATAATATAACATGTGAAAAAAAATTATGGAAAATTATGATACTTTTTTATAACTTATGGGGCATTCTCCATTTTAATTATTTTATTTGAAAATATAATGGGAAAAATTAGGTATTTTGTGCCATTTTTTCTATAGGTACGAAAAAACATGTGTTTTTTTTTTTTTTCAAAATATGTGTATTTTTCAAGTAAATATTAGGGCATTTAAGATGCAGAGTTAAAAAATAGGTATCAAAATCAAATTTTGATACATTTGGATGCTATTCACATGGTATCAAAATATCATCTCCAATGATAGGTATCAAACTCAAATTTTGATATCTATGTTAAAGGTACTATCATCTCAAATAGCTACTATCAAATTAATGACTTCAATTTTTATTTTCATAATGTTTATTTCACAATTGAAATATTTCAACTAATTAATATTTTTAATAATAAAAAATTAAATGAAAAGTGAATAAAAAGTGACAAGAGTCGCAAGGGGACTCAGAAAAAATAATAATAAGAAGTTGAAATGTGATAAAAGGAAAAAAAGAAAAAAAAGAACAAGACAATGTATATTTATTTATGTAAGAAAATGATAAATTTTGGTACCTACGCAAAGATGTTAGTATCTTCACTAATAGATAAACAAACCTAAGGGCTCCAGGTCTTGTGATATGCTAACCGGCCTTTCTTCTGAAAGGTCATAGGTTCGATTTTCATGGGAATCATATTTGTAATAAAATATATCATGAGTTTTAGGATCCTTAGGAGCCCCTCGGGGCATATCCGTGCGGTTAAAGAAGCAGCATTGCTGGGCTTGCAACCTCACCGTGGGGAGTTCGAATCTTGGCAGGACAACCTCAGCGTGGGGAGTTCGAATTTTGACAGGAGCAGCTGGAACAACCAATTTATTGGTGATGTAAGAGTGATGTAAATGTCTTGTAGGAGGGCTCCCTTGGGGCCAGGAGTATAAGGGGTGCTGCCACCCTGGCTACCTCGGGCATATCCCGCGATTTAGCTCCGCCAGGTGATGAAGGCCAAAATGGGCTTAGGCCCGTGGATTTTTTTTCGGCCCGTGGTCCGTGGCCCGTTTTATCCGTGGCCCGTGGCCCGTGGGCAAGCCCGTAGACCGGCCCGTGTAATATACGGTACATGCCCATTTTGAATATCATGGTGACGGGCGGGCCAAGCCCGCGGGCTTCCAAAGCCCGTTTGCCCAATTTTCGTTTGGCCCGTTTTTTTTTATAATTTATATTTAATATTTGGATAAATAACACCAATTAACTTGTGTCCAAGTGGTAAGTTGCTTTCCATTGTTCCATTTCACCAGGTTTCGATTCCCCCAACCCCATTTCATCTTTTCTTTAAAAAAAAAAAGGGATAAAATTCGTTTGGCCCGTGGATCCTTGGATCCAGGCCAAACGGGAGGGCCTCACATCGGATCTATACACGGGCCGGGCCGGGCTTTAGCCCGTTAACACACACGGACGCGCCGGGCTAAGCCCGTTTCACCGTTTGGCCTTGAACTGGCGGGCCGGGTAGCCCATTTGGGCATCATCACCGCCAGGACACTGAGGGACCGATAGCTGGTGGTCCAGGATTAGTCCGGCGAAGCTGGAAAGCTGAATATCAAAAAAAAATAAAAAAAAATAATAAGTAAACAAATTTGGTGTGAAGTTAAGAGAGGTACCAAAGTTGATACCTCTCTTAACTCCACACATTTTAATATATTGCATTTAATAATTGGAGATGCTAACTCATTTGCATAGTTACCAAAATTTGGTTTTTATCATTGGTTCCATTAGTGATAATGTTACAAAATGTCAGTTATTTATATCAAAACATATAAATATTTAAACCGACACTTTTAAATATTAAAATGGACACTTGCAACACTTGCTAATAAGTGCCAACGTGTGTGTGTAAAAAATATTCAGTGGTAGTGTTAGAGCATCTTTAACAATGAAGTTTCATTCCCATCACTCTCTCCTCCACCTTAGCTCCACGTCATCATTTATCAAAAACACAACTCCAAACAATTTTATCTCCATTCATGACAAAAGTCATCAGTTTCTCTCTTCTACTTTTTATTATATCCCACCATATTTTCTCTTTCCTACTCATTTATATTACATTTATTACTACTATATATAATTATTTCAATATTTTTGTATTTTTATTATTTTTATATGTTAATTGCAATTTTTGTAAAAAAAAATAAAAAAAATTTCATGCCATGACACACTGCTTCTGCCAAAACAAAAAACGTAAAAGTCATTCATGACTTTAACAAAGTCATGAATGTGGGATGTCTCCCCTGCCACCTAGGCCATGCCGTGTGATTTGTGCCATGGTTGTAGATGGTCTTAATGAGTGGTAGTGTTAATGAGTCCAATATGTTTTTATAAAGGTGCGCAATTTGTAGTGTTAAAGAGTGTTAATAGTTAGTTTTAAAGAGCGTCACTAGTGGTAGCGTTAATTAGCTCAAATGTGTTTTAATAACTTTTAGTTATTTATAAAAATGACACAGTCTGTTTAGAAATAAGTTTTAGTTATTACAAAAATGTGATCGTGCATTTTGAAAATTCATTTTTCCTAATATCTTAAAAAATGAGTTTTTATAAAAAAAACTACCTCAAAAAGATGCTATTAACAAAAAAATATGTAAGATCTGATTACAAAAACTACTTTTTTAAAAAAAAATAAAATCCATTTTTAGTTAAAATAACTGATAAATGCATTTATCAGTTGTTTATAACTGATAAATTCATTTATCAATTTTTAAAGAGTATTTTAATCTTGATTTTTTGGTTAAAACAACTGATAAATGCATTTATCAGTTTTTTATAACTGATAAATTTATTAGTCAATTTTTTAAAGAGTATTTTGTGCTTGATTTTTTGTTTAAACAACTTAAATGCATTTATCAGTTGTTTATAAATTATAACTGATAAATTCATTTATCAGTTCTTTAAAGATTATTTTGTACTTGATTTTTTGGTTAAAACAACTGATAAATGCATTTATCATTTATTTGACATATAAACGCAAAAAAAAGTAATTTTTGTAATATTTAAAGAGTTTTTTGTAATATCCAACTTGTGTGATTTTTATTTTTTTTGTAATATCCATCTTTAAAAAGTAGTTTTTGGTAAATTCCCCTAAAAAAACATGTTTTACCCAGATTTTTACTGAAGTAAAACATAATAAAGATATTAAAGAATAAATCAAAAGAAGAAATATTAGTCTTTTCTTCTTTAAATTTAATTAAATGCCTATATGACGCAGCGGAAATAAGTTTAGATCAATAAGGGTTGATCAGGGACGCTTTCCACGAGCACTTCCCTTTGATAATTCCCACCAAAATGGCTAGAGAATATCACACACAATAATGAAGAAGAGAACAAGTTAATTTTATTCAATAATCTGCCTTCTTTTCCCCATATACATTGCCTTTAAATACTAAAAGAAATCTAGGAAAACTTCCTAGTTATTAATGGAAAAATGAAAAGCCTAGGTTCATGAAACCTTTTGAAAGACCAAAAATTTATCCTAAACTTTTAAAATGCTGAAAATACAATGTCTTGATATTTTCTAAGACATCAAAAAGTTTTTTATTTATTGAAGAGGGTAAGAAGATTGCTGGCAGCTAGGTTTCATGGCCAGAGATCACGTGCTCCTTTTCCCTCGGCCTCCTTTCGATCGTTCCCGTTTGTTTAAAAACGATTCAGCCACTTGTTCTACTGCATCTACATCAGTCTCCCCCACTTCAAAAGGACTCGTCCCCGAGGCCGATTTATGGGAAAGCGGATCATTTGGATAGAAAGGAAATAAATCTGCAACATTAAAAGTAGAGGAAATTGTCCACCCATCCGGAAGATCAACAATATATGCGTTATCATTGATTTTTCGGAGAATTTTGCATGGACCTATCTTCTTGGGTTTCAACTTGTTATAAGTACCGACAGGAAACCTCTCCTTTCGCAAATGTACCATGACCATATCTCCTTCCGCGAACACCTTGGAACGTCGCCGCCTATCTGCTTCCTCCTTGTACTTTGCATTGGATTCAACAATGTTTTGCTTCACTACCGACTGAATTTCCTCCATTTGTTTGGCCATATGTTCAGCAGCAATACTATGTTTCCTAATCAAATTAGGAAACCAGTCTTCAAACCGCCTCTGAGGTCTTGTTGTGTCGCACGACCAGACGAGTCCCATGGACTGGTTCTGTCGCACGACCAAGCAAGACTAATAAAGAGTTTCTCAATCATTCTTCCCTTGGTTTATCAAATTCATTCCAATTGTGTGTGACCCAATATGATTATATTATGTTGGCAATGAGCTCGATCATATCGATCCTCATAAGACATAAGTGGACTCTAGCAAGCCATTATGTCTACCCAAATAATATAACGTAAGAGTTCACGTTTCGAATGGTACACTTCCATTTCTCCCTTTGTCTCACGATGTTATATTGAACACAAGTCATGGTCCATGTCAACTTGTACTTTGTTCAATGCTTTCTCGATCTTGAGTATAATGATAATCCAATCAAATTGGGGTATGGCCATACACTTTCATCATTATCACTCATCGAGGGGCCCAAGCAAAACATCTCTCTTTCGAGGGACAAATTCCATCTTGACTTATCATCCTTCCCATCATGATTCCGATCATGCCAAAATTAGCCTTTATAAATATCGTGTTAAGATATCGTTTGACTAAAATCAAACATGACTTTCATCATATGTAAGGTCATGATAATCTCAGGTCTAGGGACTAAATGAAGTGACCATATGAGATTTAATTATGACATTTGACCATGACATAAATCTCATACGGGTCAAGTCCAGTCACTTGTTCTCTAACAAGTACCCATAAATTTAATGTGCATCTCCATGCATATAATCATCATATGATTATCCATTAACATTTATACTAATTATTCACATAATAATTAGGGACGGAGATTATTATAAACAAACATGCAAAACATATAATAATCAAATGATAAATATTTCATATAATAATAAATAATGTCAACACATAAGTCTATCAACCATAGGCCTAGGGCATAAAACCAATAGTCTCCCACTTGCACTAGGCCCAATCTACCATGTATCGAATACCCATGGACCTAACATGACCATCATGCTTAGCTTGCGGGAGAGCCTTAGTTAATGGATCCGCCACGTTGTCATCAGTGCCTACTCTGCATATCTTTACGTCTTCCCTTTCACATATCTCTCGGATAATGTGGAAACGTCGAAGTATGTGTTTGGATCTCTGGTGTGATCTTGGTTCCTTTGCTTGAGCAATGGCACCATTGTTGTCACAGTAAAGTTCAATAGGGTCTTTGATGCTTGGAACGAATTCCAAATCACTAATGAACTTTTTGATCCAAACTGCTTCCTTAGATACATCGGATGCCGCTATGTACTCAGCTTCGGTTGTAGAATCAGCGACGGTACTTTGCTTGGAACTTTTCCAACTCACAGTGCCTCCAGTCAGCGTAAACAAAAATCCAGACTGCGATCTGAAATCATCCTTGTCGGTTTGGAAGCTAGCATCTGTGTAGCCTTTAACTACAAGATCTTCTTCCATTCCTCCAAAGACCAAGAATACATCCTTAGTTCTTCGCAAGTACTTGAGGATATTCTTGACTGCTATCCAATGTGGTTCAACGGGATCTGATTGGTACCTACTCGTCATGCTTAGAGCATACGAGACATCGGGTCTAGTACATAACATAGCATACATGATAGACCCAATAGACGAAGCATATGGAATACCATTCATTCTCTTTTGCTCATCATTAGTCTTAGGACTTTGAGTCTTTCTAAGAGATATACCATGCAACATTGGCAAGTTTTCTCTTTTAGAATTTTCCATTTGGAATCTTCTAAGAACCTTGTCAATGTAAGTACTTTAACTTAAACCAATCATCCTTTTATATCTATCTCTATAGATATTGATACCAAGGATATACACAACTTTGCCCATATCTTTCATTGAAAAGCACTTCCCTAACCAAGACTTGACAGTCTGTAGTGCAGGAATGTCATTTCCAATGAGTAAGATATCGTCGACATACAACACTAAAAATAGTGCTATGCTCCCACTAATTTTCTTGTATACACAGGGTTCATCTTCGTTCTTGATAAAGCCAAACTCCTTGATTGCCTCATCAAAACGTAGATTCCAACTCCTAGAAGCTTGCTTCAATCCATAAATGGATTTCTGCAACTTACACACCTTGTTAGAATTTTCTGGACTGACAAAACCTTCAGGTTGTATCATGTATACATCCTCAAGTAACTTCCCATTTAGGAAAGCTGTTTTGACATCCATTTGCCATATCTCATAGTCATAATATGCGGCTATGGCAATTAAAATTCTAATAGACTTAAGCATAGCTACAGGCGAGAAGGTTTCATCATAGTCGATGCCATGAATCTGCCTATATCCCTTAGCTACGAGCCTAGCCTTATAGGTGTGCACCTTCCCATCCATGTCGGTCTTCTTCTTGAAGACCCATTTGCACCCTATGGTTTTTACACCTTCGGGTGGATCAATCAAGTTCCAAACTTGATTATCAGCCATGGATTGTAATTCGGACTTCATGGCTTCTTGCCATTTTTCCGAATCAGGAGCGGACATTGCCTCTTGATAGCAAGTAGGTTCATCGTTTTCGATTAACTCTACTTCATCACTTTCCGTAACGAGAAATCCATATCTCTCGGGTTCGGATCGTGACCTACCACTTCGGCGAAGAACTTGTGCATCTTGAACCGGTTCCACAACTACTTGTGAACTTGGTTCAGTTTCTACCATTGGTTCAATGTTGTTTTCGGGTTCTCGAACTTCTTCGAGATCTATTTTACTCCCACTGGTTCCTTTGCGAAGAAACTCCTTTTCTAAGAAAGTACCATTTCGAGCAACAAACACTTTGTTCTCGTTTCGGTTGTAGAAATAGTATCCTTTAGTTTCCTTAGGATAACCCACGAAAACACATTTATCAGACTTGGGTGCTAGCTTGTCAGAAGTTAACTTCTTGACATATGCATCGCAACCCCAAATCTTCATGAAATACAAACTAGGTTTTCTTTCATGCCACATCTCATATGGGGTCTTTTGAACCGATTTAGTAGGAACTCGGTTTATGGTGAAAGCAGCAGTTTCTAGTGCATGTCCCCAAAAGGATACATGAAGCTCAACTTGACTCATCATAGAACGAACCATGTCCAACAAAGTTCTATTCCTCCTTTCAGACACACCATTCCATTGTGGCGTTCCGGGTGGAGAGAGTTCTGAAACGATTCCACAACTCTTAAGATGACTGTCAAATTCTTGGCTCAAATATTCGCCACCTCGATCGGATCGAAGTACCTTAATAGTTTTGCCAAGTTGATTTTGCACCTCATTTTGAAATATTCGAAATATCTCAAACGATTCACTTTTATGTTTCATTAGATAAACATATCCAAATCTACTATAATCATCAGTGAATGTTATGAAGTACCGAAATCCTCCCCTAGCATTGCTACTCATAGGCCCACATACATCGATATGTATGAGTCCTAATAAGTCGCCCGCCCTTTCACCGGTTTTGGTAAATGGGTCCTTGGTCATCTTGCCAAGTAAACAAGATTCACATGTCTCATATGATTCATAATCATGTGAGTCCAAAAATCCATCATTGTGGAGTTTGGAAATGCGTTTCTCATTTTTATGGCCAAGACGACAATGCCATAAGTAAGTGTCGTTTACATCATTGGGTTTAGATTTCTTGTTAATGTTATAGATATCATTATCACGATTTTCAACATCAAGGATATAAAGGCCATTGAATGAAATAGCAGTACAATAATGCATATCACTCTTGTAAATAGAAAATTTCTTATTACATATAAGAAAATTAAAACCTTCATTATCCAAACATGAAATCGAAATAATATTCCTACTTAAAGCTGGAACGTAATAACAATTGTTCAAAACAAGTATTAGTCCACTAAGTAAAGTAACTTCATAAGTTCCTATGGCTAATGCAGCAACTCTTGCTCCATTCCCCACACGTAGGTCCACTTCACCTTCCTCAAGCATCCTTCTGTTCTTTAGACCCTGCACATTTAGACAAATGTGAGTTCCACATCCGGTATCCAATACCCAAGAACTAGAAGTAGATAGGAATATATCTATAATAAAGATACCTGAAGTCGAAGCAACTCCTTTGCTTTTCTTCAGCGCTTCCTTGTACTTTGTGCAGTTTCTCCTCCAATGACCAATCTCATTGCAACGGAAGCAGACTGCGTCCTCTTGGGACTTGGGCTTAGCCTCTTAGGGTTTGGCACCCTCTTTGGGTTTGGCAACATTTGCCTTCGGATTAACAACTTTTGCCTTTCCTTTACCCTTGAAACCCTTCCCCTTGTTAACCATCAACACTTGATCGGCAGTTTTCCTTTTGACGATATTAGTTTCCGCAGTGTTCAACATTTGAACTAACTCAGAAAGGTTCCTATTCATGTTCCCCATGTTATAGTTCATTATAAAATTACTAAAACCTTCGGGCAATGAATTCAATATCAAGTCAGTAGCCAACTATTGGCTAATCGGAAAATCGAGCCTTTCAAGATGCTCGATGTGGCCCTTCATCTTTAGAGCATGAGGACCAACAGCTTGCCCTTCACTCATCTTGCATAAGGTTAGGGCCTTAACTGTGTTGTACCTTTCTTGCCTAGCTTAAACTTGGAACATTTCCATCAGTCGATTGTTGAGATCAACTATCCCCAAGTGCTCAAGATCCTTCTGAAGGCTCTTGCACATGGTGGAGAGCATGAGGCAACCAACATCAGTGGAATCACGCTTGATTTTTTCGATTAGTCAACCAAAGTGTATAAGATGTGGCTTGTAATGTATACGCGCAAGGACGTATTTTAGAAAAGTGGGAACGAATCCCGATTTTATGTGGATGACTAGTTTAATGCAGGCACCAAAACTCGCTTTGGGTTTGACTCTTTTGGGAGAGTATGAGCGTAGAGAGGTTTGGAGAAGTGTATGGAAGCTCTTGGTGACAGAAAGACAGTGTTTAGCTCTATTTTTCCTATTATCGTAGAAAAAGAAGACTTGTCGAGACATCTGAAAACATGTTTTATCCATAATGATCACAAGAATGCTTTAAACCCTTTGTTAATATTCAGGTTTTTCAACCATTAATCCCGATATGAACAAATGTCTTGATTAATTATGAGGAGAAAGTCAACTGATGTCACGGATCAAAGTTGGCTGTGTGTGAAAGAAAGGTTTGTGTATAGGGGAGGTCATTGATGAGACCGGGTTTATGGGATTTGTATGTGTTTATGACCGAACCATTTCTGGTTGCCTACATTCCCCTCAGTGTAAGGAGCTCAGGTCACCGTAGTTCTGGCGGAACGGTGCTTTGGCTTTGGGAATAGGGTATGAACATTTGTGGTCCTTTTGGTGAAAAGGTTCGGATGGGAAGTTTGGATGATGAGGCACGGGCCTTGAGGTGATCCCTTGGCTAGTCGTTGTTGACGGCTTCTTCCGTGATTCCATTGCTTCTTGATCGGCGTCTTTCATCGGGGGAGAAAGAATTCGAATATAGCATAAGGGCTTATGATGTGCTTTTGCCTTTGCTTTGACTGCTCCATTGTTATCAACAACCTCCATTCTTCGAGCTTTTAATTTTGTTTGCCCATCTGTCAAGCTTGTGATTGGCGGTGCTTGGTCCTTGGCCTCACTTTTTTTGAAGTTCTTGTTTGAACTTTTCTCTCTCTTTTTTTTTATTTTTTTGAAGTTCTTGTCTGAACTTTTCTCTCTCTTTTTTTTCTTTTTTTTTTTAAGTTCTTGTTTGAAATTTTCTCTCTCTCTCTTTTTTTTTTTTTTTTTTTGAAGTTCTTGTTTGAACTTTTCTCTCTCTTTTTTTTTTTTGAAGTTCTTGAGGACGAAGGCAAGCTCCTGCTTGAACTTTTTCGATGCGCACGAGGGCGAAGGCGAGCTCTGAGGTTGTTGTCGACATGGGGTCAATCTTTCGAGGTTGAGTGACCCTTTGTTGTTCCTTGATGTTGCCTCCGTCGTTGACTTAGTCAAGGTGATGGTGGGGACGTGTTTTGGGAAGTGTATGGCTTGATGGAGGCCTTTGTGAGGTAAGGAAAGTGTATGGGGAGGGCACCAGTCGACTTTCTCACACCGATTAATCAGAACATTAGTTATTTCCAGAGTTTATTGGTTGAGCAATGCAAGTGATCATTTAGGATATAACCATTTCATTAGATGTAATGTAGGTGTGCAAATAATGCCTCAAGTCTAGCAAGAAGAGAAAAAGACATTTATTTATAGAAAATTTAAGATTAACTACAATGTCTGAGGCGGACTTGATTGAACGAGGAAAGTACTAGAACCTACGAAGGTTGACCAAAAGACAATTGACAGATCTCGAGGATAGGTAGCCCCTACTCTAGCTGTTCTTTTGTTGTTGAACTGCTAGGACGCTCAAGATTTCCATCTTCTATCAGATTCTGGATCTCATATCGCAGACCGAAGCAGTTATCAGTTATGTGCCCATGGTACTGGTGAAAGGCGCAGTACTTGCTTCTGCCAGCCTTGGCTGCGGGCTTCTTTAGCTTGTAGTCCGCCACAGTCTTGAGTAGGTCTTTTTTGATCAGTTTCTCCAACATCTTTCTTAGAGGCATGTCTAGTTTGTCAAAGCGACGGGAGGGCTGTCTCTCGGAAGAGTCGTTGCTTTCTAGGGCTGTGTCCCCTTTGCTTGACTAATGTCCCTGCTGGAGGTGGCTGAAAGTGGTATCTTTTCCTTTGCCGGGGGCCAGTGTAGGGTTTGATGTGGTTGTTGCTCTGTATTGGTAAGGTGTATTTGTGCTCGGGGCATACTTTTCCTTCGGGTCTTTCTCGGATGGGGGACCCGTATTGACCATGGATCGGAGATCAAGGTAGACGCGATGGCCGACTAATGCTTTTACTGATGGCTTCAAACATGACTCGAAGGCTCTCATTTGCTCATCCTCGGGCAGTGACTTCAGGATTTCAGAAATCTTCTGGCTCTGTTCCTTGTAAAATTTTCCTATAGTTTCGTTTGCTTTCTGTTCTGCCGGCAAAACCACATGCGGGTCGATAGAAACCACTGGGCTGCTGGAACCTGTAACCAAAGGTCCACTGTTGGAGGGAACCATGATGTGGGGTTGGACAAACGGGTTTTGAGGGAACAGAGTATAATTTAGTGGATACTGTGGAAATTGAGGGATTTGAGGCCATGAAGCAGCTGGAACGAATGCAGGTTGTCCGAAGTAATGGGTCGGAAAAGTTATGTGAGGGAAACCGGGTGAATTCTGGGCATATTGAGAGAAAGAAGTGATCACGGGAGGATTTTGAGAGATATTGGGATTTGTTTGAGATGGTCCAGCGCTGCGCTGGTTGTATTGAGTGAAAGGGGTATTATTGGCTTGGCCGTATATGACAGGGGTGCTTTGAGAGGTGGCAGTATGAAGCCCCGGTCGGCTGTTTCCTTGGATTGAAGGATTTCCGGATTTCAAAGGCAGAGGACCCTGGTTGAAGGTTTGGGGAGCTGATCGTGAAGGATCGTCGTCCTCGATTAGGACGAAAGTACCATCTGGCTGGGGGATAGCTGCTATACCTCGCTCATTCAGAAGCTGTACCATGAAATTCTGCTGATCCTTTTTCTGTTTCTTGTGAACCTCACAAGCCCGGATGGCTTCTTCCAGTGTCATATATGTTACCGGTGGCAGGGTTCCGTTCTTGTCGCGATTTCTCGGTGAGTCTGACATGTCGGAAAGTGTTTGGGCGAGGGAACCGAGAAATCGATCTTTGCCATGCTTGTAATTCTGGTGAGGCGCTGATCCGGAATTCTGAACCACTCTCTGTTTGCTGCAGGGAACGAAAGGTATGGCTTAGTTTTCGAAAGGGGTATTTGGCTCAAGGCTTTAAGGCTCTTGCGACGTGCATTTACTACTTTAAAACACGCTTTCTAATGATCCTCACTGGTCGCGATTGAGAGTTGGACCGCGAGGGGTCGAGATATGAGATATCGGACCGAGGAAGGTCGTGATTGAGAGTTGGACCTCGAGGGGTCTAGATATGAGATATCGGATCGAGAAAGGTCGCGATTGAGAATTGGACCGCGAGGGGTCGAGATATGAGATATCGGACCGAGGAAGGTCGCGATTGAGAGTTGGACCGCGAGGGGTCGAGATATGAGATATCGGACCGAGGAAGGTCGCGATTGAGAGTTGGACCGCGAGGGGTCGAGATATGAGATATCGGACCAAGGAAGGTCGCGATTGAGAGTTGGACCACGAGGGGTCGAGATATGAGATATCTGACCGAGGAAGGTCGCGATTAAGAGTTGGACCGCGAGGGGTCGAGATATGAGATATCGGACCGAGGAAGGTCGCGATTGAGAGTTGGACCGCGAGGGGTCGAGATATGAGATATCGGACCGAGGAAGGTCGCGATTGAGAGTTGGACCTCGAAGGTCACTATTTGAAATATTCTCGAGATGGGACCATGCAATTGTTATTCTATTAAATGTTTAAGTTTACTGAAAACATGTTTTTCTCTGAGTCCTAAATGGTTGGAAAAGATTGCTCTTTTTTTTTCGCAACTAACCTAGGGCTTAGATCAGTGGATCTCGGCACTACGTTTATAAGCCCCTCGTTATTCACCTGTAAATCGTCTTCCCGAGACGGACAATCCCGAGCGAGGGTCCTATAAGGCAAGCGAGTTCCACCGACAAAGGGAAAAGTGAACTTAAGGCTAACTGGTCATGTAAACTTTCAACGTATATGACACGTGGGCCACGGTCGAAGTCAACGCCCTTAAGTTAAGGCAGAAATCGTGCCAAAATTTCGCCATGACCTCTCTTGACTCGCTTGCGCGAGGGGCCTTGGATTTTGGAGTTGGCCAAGTTGTGGCTGGTACGGTGCATACGTTGAGGATTTGGTGACACGGTGTCACATTAAACCTTCGGGTATGTTTTTTAGCATGGCTCCGAGTCAAAGTCAAGGCTGAAAAGCTAAGACTTCGGATCGGGAATGACCTTCGGTCTCGACTTTTAAGTTTGACTTGTGAGGGAGACCCGCATAAAAAACATACACTTGGGCTTTATGACACGTACTAAGCCAAAAACCAACCGGGGTCTTGGACGAAGTGTGACACAAAGAGTGCATGGCTTACACGGGCTAGGATGGGCTATTTGGGACGACCCCGTGCGCGCTCGAAAGGTGTCTGGCAGACCAACCGAGCTGCAACTGAACGGTCATCCCGGGTTACGGGTCGTAGTGTGCAGTGTACCGAGGCAGCAAGTGTGCGTAGCGTGCGGTGTACCGAGGCAGCAGAGCAAGTAGTGTGCGGTCACTAAATTCTTTTCTGAGTAAAACAGAGATTTTCAGAATGTTATTTAAAGAATTTATGCACAGTTCAAGATATAGCAAGAAAATCAATTATGAACGGAAATGCACGAACATGTTATGATTTTGAGATGAAAATGCAACATCTTTTTTTTTGAAACAATCCAGTGTTTTGAAAACTGGTGCTGTTTGAAATTTCTTTTTTGAAAAGAAAAGCAAAGTAACACGAAGCACGGAGAAAACACACACACACACACACAAAAAACGAGGTAGGGTAAACGAAAGTTTGACCCACGAAATGTTTTTTAAAACAACGGCAGTTTTGAAAAACATGTTACGTCCCCAGCGGAGTCGCCAACTGAAATTACCAGGATCGCGCGGGCTGCGGCGAGCGGTTCTTTCGAATGGACTTCACTTGGAAAAGAGAGTCGCCACGCCGTTTTGTATTATGAGCCCAAACTTTGAAAATGGCTTTGAAAACAAGGTCGTTTTTATTGGTAGCAAAAACTTGGAAAAGGCTTTGAAAATGAGACGTTTTGATTGGTAGCCAAAACTTGACAAAAGGCTTTTAGGACCAGAGATTGTTAGGTTCGGAGGTCACGTTACGTTTCAGGAAGAGTATGTTGAGATCACCCGAAATGCCTCGTATGACGAGTCTTTCTACCTTTCTCGAAAAGTGTGCGTGTGTGTGTTTGTGTTTCTTTTGAAAATGAGCTTGAATGACAAGCTTTAATCTTGATTTGAATGACAAACGTTGATTTTGGTAAAATTGGTGTTTGAATGACAAACGTCGGTTTTGAGACGGAAATGAGCGTTTGAATGTCAAACGTCGGTTTTGAGACGGAAATGAGCGTTTGTGTGGCAAACTTCGGTTTTGAGACAGAAATGAGCGTTTGCGTGGCAAACGTCGGTTTTGAGTTTGAAAAGGAGTTCGAATGACGAACTTTTGGTTTTGAACCGGGCATTACGATGTTAAAAGTGCGATCGACGAGCCAAACGACTCGGACTGTAAATGTGCGATCGACGAGCCAAACGACTCGGACTTGTAAAGTGCGTAAAGTAAGTGCGATATCAACGGATCAAACGATCCGGACTTGTAAATGACGATCACGAACCAAACGGTTCGGACGATAAAAGTGCGATCGACGGATTGAACGATCCGGACTGTAAATGACATAAAAGTAAATAACAGGATCGGAATGCCGTTTTAACCCGAGATTACTTCTCTTACGGGAGAGAAGATGATCTTGGACTAAAACATATTGGACCCCGTAGACGGCGTTACGTCTACATTGAGAGTGAGAGTTTACCAAATTTGGTGTTGACTCTTTGGATCGGGAGGACGTATACGGATACGAAAAGGTGTTTGAAAGGTGTTTCAGAAGTATTTGGGCAGAGTTTCCCCTTTTATTTGGTGTTTAGGAACCTAGGGATTTGGGCAGCGTTTCGACTTGGGTCGGTTTAGCTTGTGTCCGAATCCACCGACGAGTAGCACGAGGGCCCCCGAAGAGTTGAGAATTCCGCCGACGAGTAGCACGAGGGCCCCCGAAGAGCGGAAGAAAGACTAGCGTTTTGTGCTAGGGGGAGGAGTGGAGGAAATGGTGTGAAAATATGAATGGGGAGGGGTTATATTTATAGGGGGAGAAAACTTGGAGGAGGGAGAAATTACTTGGAGAAGGAGGAAAGGGTTGCTTAGCATGGTGGTTTACTGAGTAAAACAATCCGGCTGGCCTGTTCTTCAATTTGGGGGGCATTTTGGTCATTTGGCCTTGAATTTGATTGAATTTGACAGGTAAGTCTAGGGGCAAATTGTGTCGCACGACAGAAGCCACCATTTCCATATTTTCCAAAATTAAATTATTTATAAGTGTAGATCTTGTTCTCGCGTTCGATTTGATATGCGGTGGGCCCAAAGCGGAGTTCGTATGAGGGAGTTATGACCTTCGGAAGGTCGAGACACTCGAAAACAGCAAATCCAATCCTGGAAGACCCCGAAAAGTGTGTTTTTCGGGAAAAGCTGTACTTTTACGTGTGATAACGTGTGTTGAGTACGCTTTGATGTAGGGATGCACGGGGCAGTCCCGGGATGTCTCGTTGGCTTGAGAACGGGGATCTTAACGGGTTCCGGTTAACCTGGAAAGGGCCAGTTAACGGATTCCGGTTAACTTTTAACGGATTTTGACGATCCAGATTTGGGTACTTACAACCATAGCAATTCGGGAAGTAGGTAAGATTAGACGATTATCTAATTAACCTTAGAAAGCGTTCTTAATTTTAGTCTCTTAAAACATCATCAATTAATCTTTAGACCTTTTCTGTGCCAGTTTAGGTTTAATTTTAATTAGGGTTTATAGTGAGTGTGCCACTGCTATAAACTAAACTGAAAGAAGTGACAGAGATTGAAATACATCTCGTAATCAAGTGAATAAAATTTACGGTGAAAAAAATTATCAGTGATATTAGAATTAAAATCCGGTGACAGTATCAAGTCTGAAGTTTCTTTAAATTATTGTTTCAAACTCTTAGTTTATTTTTTCCGTCTTAGGATTTAATTAAAAATCTCAATTAAACCCCCAATCTGGTCAAGTGACTGTTCGCAAATAACCACTGTTCTTCGTGGATCGACCCTGACTTACCCTAATTACATTATTAGTGGCCGAGTTTAGGTCTAATTTAGTAGGCGTGCGACTAAGCCTATCAAATTTTGGCGCCGTTGCTGGGGAACAGTGTTATTGTTTGCGTTCTTTTTCTTTTCTTATTTGTTTTATTTTTCTTTTAGTTCTTTATTTGTTATCTCTTTAGTTATATTTATTACTTGTTATCCTGTAGTGTGGAACCGTGCATGGTCCACACCCATTCTACTAACGATTTGATTGTTTCGTTTGATCCAGAAATCGAAAGATCTTTCAAGAAAGGACGACAACAAAGCAGGAGAGTCAAGGGGATATTGTTAGCTGAAGAGATGCAGGACGGAGATAATGCAGGTGGTGGTGGATAAGCAGTTCCACCACAGACATTGAGGCAAAGGACTGCCCCGAATTGGAATGAACAACCACATGTCGTCCAATTCCCCGCCTTACCTGCCGGGGTGACATTTGAGCTGAAGTCGGGGCTACTAAATCAGCTACCGCACTTCACAGGGATGCCCGGAGAGGATCCCAATCAGCACATCTCCCAGTTTGTGCAAATGCAGTCGAGTATGAAGCCGGCATCGCTTCCGATCGAGCATCCGTTATTGAGGGCGTTTTCTTTCACCGAAAGATAACGCGAGCAGGTGGTATTATCACTTGCCACCTAATAGCATCACGACATGGCAGCAGATGAAAGAGGTATTCCTAGAAGAGTTCTTCCCTCAGGACCAGATTAATGTTATGAAGAGGGACATCAGCAATATGGAGCAAAAGGCAGATGAGACCCTATACGACTACTACAATCGCTTCCATAAGCTTTGTAGGAGTTATCCATATCATGGATTTACTGAGGACCAGCTGATCGTCTATTTTCATGGAGGGTTGATCATTCAGGATAAGAGATTAGTGGATTCATGTTGTGGGGGGAGTATTTTGAATAAGACCACCAAGGAAGCTAAAAGGTTGATCGAGGAGCTAGCTAAGAGTACGAGGACCCATGGAAAGAGGTCAAATATGAGACAGGTTAGCGTAGCGGGTTCTAACAGTGGGTTGACCAATAAGCTCGAAACAGATATGGAGGATCTTAAGGGTATGGTAAAGTAGTTGGTTCTGGGACAGACGCCGAAGCCGTGTGGGATTCGTTATGATATTACGCACCCTATAGATTCGTGCCCTTCTTTGCAGACGTGTAAGATGGAGGATGTTAATGCAGTTGGGTTTGCGCAGCAGGGACAGAGACCGATGGGTAACACCTATAACCCCAACTGGAGAAATCATCCTAATTTCAGATGGGATACAAGTCAGCAGCAGAATCAGTCGGGTGGTCATGGACAACAGTTTGGTAATCAGCAGGGTTATCGCCAGCGATACAGTGGTAATCAAGACAACTCTTATAGACCACTATATGGACAGCGGCGGCACCGCGGCGGCCGCAGAATCCTCCGGGACAGTCTACAGAGGCATTGCTGAATTCTTTGGCACAGAGTGTTAGCACCATGAACCAGAATTTTTAGCAGTATCAACAGTGCACTGATGCGAGTATTGGTAACCTGGAGAGACAAATGGGGCAGATTGCAGAGGCTGTGGTAAGAATAGAGGCTAGAGATGCAATAAAAACTGAGCAACCTCCGAAACATAATGTAAGTGCAGTTTATGTGAGGAAGAAGAAGAAAGTTGATGGGCAAATGGTTCCTATAGAGCTTGAATAGAATGTTGAGAAGAGAGTAGAACCTGAGTTGGAGGTGGAGAAGAAAGAGAAAGTACTTGAAGAGAAGAATACGCCACCAGTTTTCCAAAAGTATGAACCCGTCCCCCATTTTCCATTGGCATTGGAAAGAGACACCTCAAATGAATCGGAGAAGAGCATGTTTGAAACTTTCAAAAATTTTGAGGTAAATATTTCGTTCTTGGACCTTCTCAAAACAGTTCCTAGATATGCTAAATTCTTGAAGGAATTGTGTACTACAAAGAGGAATAATAAGCTGAAGGCTTTGAAAAAGGTGAGAGTTATTGAGCATGTTAGTGCTGTTTATCAGAAAAAGATGCCCAAAAAGTGTAGTGATCTGGGCATGTTCGTGATTCCAGTGACTTTTGGGAGTAGTTCAGTTCAGAAAGCTATGCTTGATTTAGGGGCTTCTATCAATGTTATGCCTTGTACATTGTTTGAAGACCTTAAATTGGGTAAATTGGAGGATACTCGAGTGGTTATACAGTTGGCGGATAAGTCCAACGCGTACCTCAAGGGGGTAGTGAGAGATGTTGAAGTCCGGGTTGGTGACTTGATTTTCCCGGCAGATTTTTATGTGCTTGAGATGGAGACGGATTTTGAGGCTCCTATTCTGTTGGGGAGGCCTTTTTATGTCTACTTCTCATACCAAGCTAGATGTGGCTAATGGTTCTTTGATGATGGAATTTGATGGGAAGAAAATTGGGTTTGATGTGTTTGGTGAGAAGAATTTTCCTAAGAACAATGTTCGTAAGGTGTGTGTAATGGAGTTAATGGAACCAAAGGCTAGGGATGGATATGGGGTAGATGATATTGATGAGTCTCCACAAGTCAAGAGTGAGAAAAAGAAAGGAGAGCCACCAAGGAAGAAAGCAAAGGAGAAGAAGAATGGGAAGCTGAAATGGTCTCCAACAGGGAGGCATGTCCTTGAGCCGAGTCATCTTTTCAAGGTAACTTATGAAGATTACTTTCATCCCCCTTGGATTGATGAGGCTCATGTTTGTGGGGCCTCCCGTCCCATTACTTAGTTTATTTGGTGTCCTTTCCCCCCTGTTTTTATTGTCCCATATTTATTGTTTAAGCAGGGGGGAGGATGAATGTTGTAGTATGCAATGCCGGGGGCTTACCCGGCGTTGGGTCTAGCCAAAGACGGTAAAGAAGGGCGGCTTACCGGGAGGCAACTCTGGAATTTCTTTGTTTTTGTTTTTGTTTTTGTCTTTGTTATATTTCTTTTAACTTATTTTTTTATTATGAATTGGTGCTACTGAAGTTTTTTGTGTTGTGGTGTTGTGCAGTGAAAAGCATGGAAATGGAGCAAAACGTCCCGGGGCTGTTCAAAAAAAAAAAATATTCAGGCGCCGGCCCCATTTTTCATGAAGCGCCAGCCTCAGCAGCAGAAGGAGGGGCCAATTTCGTCAAGGGCCCAGGCGCCATCCCCATTATTTTCATGTGGCCGCCTCATCAATGCAAAACAAGGGCCAAACCTTCTGTTTCCCATACGGCTCAGCAGGCGTACGCCTCAATTTTTTTTTTTTTCAAAAAAGGGGGTTTGTAAAAAAAAAAAAAGATTTAAGACGAAGGAATGGACCCCAAACCTCTTGCCCCATTTCCTCGGCCTGACCCCAAAACCTCGGCCCGGCTACGCCTTGCTCTTGGCCACCATTCCTTTTTCCAACCAAGTAACCCTCCCACTTTCACAAAGGCTGTTGCAATTTAGCCCCTGAACTTTGAAATTTCAATTTACTCCCTCTTTTTCCCAAATTTAAAACCAATTTTCTCCTTCTTTTTCCTAGATTTCGAATTTGGTCCCTTCTTTGCCCAGTTTTCCACTTTGGCCCCTGAACTTTCAATTCATGCTTAACTCCCCCACTTTCAACCTAATTTCATTTTAGCCCCTGTACTTTCAAACCCTTGAAAATGGGCCATTATTCATCCATGATCAACAACAATATGGGAGTAGCTCGAGCCAAGGACCATCATGGGGGCCAGATTTGTTTCCACCACCTCAGTAGTCCCGAAAGGTATTCCTATCCCTTTCTTATTTGCTTTGTACTTGTATTGATGCATATGGGACTATGCATTGTTTAGTGATGGGGGTGGGGTTTGTATTGTTGTTTTTGGTTTGTATAGTGGTTTTTCTTGATTCCTTTTCAAAAAAAAATGAAAAAAAAAATTAGAGGATAAGTGAAAACCCGAAAGGGCGCTTAGGCAAAAGGTGAGAATTGAGTATTTCTTTTCTTTTATATCACCGGAGTTGGAGACATAAGGGAGGTTTTGGAGTGTTGGGTAGGACCACTTTAGAGTAGGAGGTTTGGATAGTGGTGCCTAAGATTTAGAAACCCTCGTTCATATTTGGAGTTATAAGGGGTGTTGGTGCTTTTCACAAGGTAAATCTTTGTTTAAGGGTCGCAACCTTAACATTGATTTCTTTTTATGAGGGTGTATGTAGTGTGAGCCAAGCGTGGGGGAAGCATAGGACATATTTAGTTTCCCTTGGCTCTTATTTGTGTGGACCTTAGTTTGGATACCGTTTTATCATGGGAGTTGGTATCAAACTAAGGTCATTATTTTCATTGTTATATTTTGGTACTATAAGGAGACGAAGTCTCTAATTGCTCCGATGGCTACTATCTTTCGTTGATTTGGATTGGTGGATTAGAGGAGATTAGGGATCATTTTCCTCCCATGCTATCTGTTTAGACCGGCGATTCAGAGTGGGGTTAGGATATTACTCAGGGACGAGTAATGGTCTAAGCGTGGGGGAATTTGATGTGGTGGATTTCAGTATATGTAATTCCCTAATTTTCTAGACATTTTATCCTTATTTTGATGTAATCTAGACTAGTTTTGATGTAGTTTCGAGTAGATGTTGAATTGATGAGTTAGTAGGGAAATCATTGTATTTTGAGACTATTTTTAGTGATTTTTTGATTTTCCTGCGAAAGTTTACTAATCTTTGAGGATAAAGCTGAAAATATGTGATGTTCAGGGATCAAATTGCAGAGCAGCAAAGTTCAGTGACCAAAATGAGACTTGTGAAAGCAGGAGGACCAAAGTGGAAGAAAGAAAGTTGGAAACTTAAATGTCCAGTCGTACAATGAATCATTGTAGCGCGTTGACCGAAGCAAGAAAAAGGCATTGACCGAGGACGTGGGTGACCAGGCAGGAGGAAAGAGTTTTAATTTTATTTTATTTTCTTTTTCCGTTTTATTTTATTAAATTAGTTTTAGGTTATTAGTTGGAGGATATAAATACTCCTTTTAACTTCATTTTTAGGGGGAGACTTGAATTTACTTTTCCTAGAGAGTTGAGCTTTTCCATGGAGAACTAAACTCCATTACTTTGGATTTGAGATCTTGATCCGAATTTTTATTTCTATTGAGGTATTTCTTTTTCCTAATTAATTCTTGTTCATAATCTTGCTTGTATTGATTTAGATTGATTTCTAGGGTTTGTGGATTTGGCCAATTCACTTGTCCTCTTTATTGATCTTTGCTAGATTACTCGTTATGTGCCAGAATTAGGGTTTTCATTGTAGCATCTTCACGAATTGTGTATGTGCCATAGCAATTCGGGAAGTAGGCAAGATTAGACGATTATCTAATTAACCTTAGAAAGTGTTCTTGATTTTTGTCTCTTAAAACATCATCAATTAATCTTTAGACCTTTTCTGTGTCAGTTTAGGTTTAATTTTAGTTAGGGTTTATAGTAAGTGTGCCATTTGCTATAAACCGAACCGAAAGAAGAGACAGAGATTGAAATACATCTCGTAATCAAGTGAATAAAATTTACGGTGAAAAAAATTATCAGTGATATTAGAATTAAAATCCGGTGACAGTATCAAGTCTGAAGTTTCTTTAAATTATTGTTTCAAACTCTTAGTTTATTTTTCCCGTCTTAGGATTTAATTATAAATCTCAATTAAACCCCCCGATCTGGTCAAGTGACTGTTCGCAAATAATCACTGTTCTTCGTGGATCGACCCTGGCTTACCCTGATTACATTATTAGTGGCCGAGTTTAGGTCTAATTTAGTAGGCGTGCGACTAAGCCTACCAAGGGTGTGGTTGGATTCAGTGAGAGAGGAGTTGGAGGCTTGAAGGGAGGCATTAGAAGCGGTTAGCTATATAACATGGCCTTAGTTTATTATGAGCTGACTTTGGATTAGGTTAAGGGTAGAAAGAATTTGGGAGTATTCGGATGGAGGGGCAGTTGAGGTGGAGGCGAATTGGAATGGAGGCGGTTGGAATTGGGTATTATCAGGGGTGGTTTGGGTTTGAGGAGGAATGTTTGGAGGAAGGGATTTGGAAAGAGTAGAGTGAATGGAAATAGGAGGGGTTTTTTGTCTTAGGGGTGAGTTTTGAGGAGTTGGAGATTTGGCAGGTGAATGGGATTTGGAGCGGTTTGAGTTAGGGGAATGTGAAGGAGTTGGATCTTCTCTAACGGATCTGGAAGTGGCTTGGCCAGCAGAGGGTTTGGAGGTCCAAGGCTGGTAAGCATTTGAGTGAGGTGGGGTTTGGTTTGAGTGTTGGGAATTTATTGAGTTAGAATGTTGAGGGGAGTGAGATGTGGATTGGGAGGATAAGGGTGAAAGCGGTTTAGGTGAAGGTGAGGGTGAGGGTGAAGGTGAGGGTTCAACAGGTTTGCCTTTCTTGGAATTCTTCTTTGCAGGCATTTTCTTTCTCCTCTTGGTTTTCTCCCCCTAAATAGGTACATCAGGTTGGGGTGGAGGAGAAGGAGATTTGGATTTGGATTTGGAAGGAGAGTGGACAGGGGATTGGATTGGGGATTGGATTGGAGATTGGATAGGTGAGGTATTCGAAGATGGAGGCGGTTGGGTTTCAGGTTGCGGTTGAGGTTGGGGAGCGGTTTCCTCTGCAGCTGATTTACCTTTGGCATTACGCCTCTCTTCTTGTTCCTTCTGCAATCTCTCAATCTTGTCCTGATAGAACCATATCTATTCTTCAGGAGACAAGTCCTTTGTCACATCCTTAGCCTTCTTGGCTCTAGCAACCAAATCTAGTATAGAAGGATCTTCAGCTTCTTCCTCATCATCATCTTCATCAACTAAGGTCATTTGCTTTCTCTGCTTCTTAGGTTTATAGGTGCCAGCTCCATCAGTGGGCAGTTTAGAAGAGGGAGCAGTCTTGGTCTTCTTGGCAGGCGGTTCAGCTTGACCCTTTGGCTTTACGGTTCTCTTCACAGCCTTCCTGACCGCTTGAGTTGCGGTTTCAGGGTTTATGGGAACATACTCTTCTCGCTTTGGATAGGTATCTGAATCATAGAGAGATTTGTATAAGGCATCTCCATTGGCATACACTGAAGTTGTGGCACACCAAAAATCCAAGGGATTCTTCGGTCCCAAAGTCTATCATCAATTCATTCTTCTTTCTAATGCCTTCTAGGTGGTCAAAGTCTAGAAGATGGGCGGTTAGGATCTGTAGAATGTTCTCCATCTCTTCTCTTCTCCTTTCTTCTTGGACAGTAGATATGTCTCCACACTATCACATATCTCCTGAATAGAATCACTTGGCCGGTGCGGCTTGATCTCGTTGTAGATAGGCTGAACAATACATCCATTCTTTGGGATGTAAAGTTATTATGGTTTCCGGTCTTGCCACGAGACTAACTTTCCAACCAAATATCCTAGGTGGCTCATGACTCACCAAACCCTTTCCTTAGGATCTTCTTGTGACCAATCATGGATTTGCTTGGCTTGATTGACATTCTTGCAACATCACCGAATTACTTGATCTGCGGACTCGTGTGCTTGAGGAACTACGAAGTTGTAGGCTCTCCCCGATGTCTATGTAATCAATTGAGAGCTTGAGGCCTTCTACTACAGCGGTGAGGGCGAGGTAACTTTAGGGCCATCTTCTAGCTTGTCTAACTTCACGTGTGGTAGTTGAGTAGAACTGGTCCACGAAGGAGGGGATGATGAAGTTCTGCTTCTTGGTGAAAAGGGGCAGAATCCCAGAAACTCTCAGCTTCCTCAGTAGTTCCCTTTCCAAAGCATCATTCCTAAGCTCCAGCTTATTAACTTCCCAGCCAGGCAGGAAAGTATTAGGATCCTACAAAGTAAAACAGTAAGTGTTAGATCCATTTTTGTATTCACAGTTCACAAGCGGTTTGAGCACCCATGTGATTTAGCAATGGTGTGGTTTGAAGAGTGAAGTATTTCAAGAAGTGCTTGTAGGGGAAGGTCTTGGTTTCCAGCCTATATACTAAGTAAAATCTCAAATACTAATAAAAGAATTAAACAGCATGCGATTTCAAAAGATTTTGAAAAGGCAGTTCCATCATGCAGTTTAGCTTTGAAAGAAGCATGTGGTTTGAAACAGAAAAACTGAAGCGGTTTTAATCCAAGCGGTTTCAAACCCATAGTGAATTCCAATTTTTTTTCTAAAAAGTTCATTAAATTTACTAAGCATAGAAAACACTATTCAAGAATCACGTAAGATCCAAAAACATAATAACTTTTTGAGAAAATCATACTGAACTTCGCTTGAAGAACACGGGAAGAACAGAGTATAGAACACGAAGAACGAAGAGATTACTCCAAAAAACATAACCAAAATCAACAAAAGAAGTATATCAAAATGATC
The DNA here is from genome assembly GCA_022495995.1 of Adenophora triphylla var. japonica. Classification (NCBI taxonomy): domain Eukaryota; kingdom Viridiplantae; phylum Streptophyta; class Magnoliopsida; order Asterales; family Campanulaceae; genus Adenophora; species Adenophora triphylla. The sequence continues at coordinate 3,966 of JAFEMH010004304.1, read as the reverse complement.
CTAACAAGTTATATATAATAACAATATATCATCAAAATAACTTAACTTGTATCGAGAATCATCGAATGAAATACGAAGAACATAAGAAATGGGTTTGAAATACGAAAACCGCAAAATTCAAAATCGGTGTTCAATATGTGTTTAGATCATAAAATAAATTACATAGATGTAATCTAAACACTTGCTATGCAAATAAAACCCAAACAAGAATCATCAAGAATGACTCGAGGCAATTCAGAGATTAATCAACCAAAATTACAACCTAGGCATACTGAACAGGTTTTACATTCCAACAATGTATGCAGGAATGAGGGAAATTAAAAGACTAAGGGGTAGGAATGGTTTACTCATGTCAAGAACGAGGTTTCTTGGGTGCCACTTATTACGTTGCGGATGGTCTTTCGTTGTCTTTTTTGGAAGTAGACATTTGATGTTTAAAGTTTTGAAAAATGAGGGTTCTTGTAGGAGAAGTATAGAGGAGAGAAAGAGTTGGTAGAGAGAGTGCGGCTTTGATAGAGGGTCGGCGGTAAAAAGTTAGAATTTTCACCAAACTTGGTTTATATAGGTGAAGGGTGTGCGGGCGGTTTGTTTTCGAGAAAAAAAAAATGATTGAAATTTGCTAAGCATTTGTACTCCTTTCACCTTTCCGCGTGACTGTACCCTACGACGGGCGATGACATGAAAGAGTTTTTTAATGCTTTCATGTCCCCTTGCTGCATTAAATGCATTTAAATTCTTGAAATAACGTGGGGAAAATATTTGCAAAAATACCCTTACATGTCAAAATAAGGACTAAAAAATAAATAGAAAATTTGAACAATTTATTTTTTTTATTTTTTTATTTTTTTAAATAAAGATAAGATAGACATAAATATCCTAAGTTGAAATGCTTGTTTGGGATCAAGTGGATCAAGGCTGCGGCAAGCATGGTTTGGATCTTCTGCGGTTGGCTATAGGCGGGGTTGACCTCGCAAGCGGTTTGAATACACGCCTTGATTTCAACGGGGGTGAGATTTGAAATCGTCAACAGAATTTCAACCTATACTCAACACACAAGTTAGTAAATAAAAAGTATGGATTCATTTAAGTTCAAGCATACCCATTTCTCCTACGAGGAAGAAAACCTCTTGGATTCGAGCTTTGGTGAGGATATATATCGCAATCTGGTTATCTGTCCCCACATACTCTAGATGGATATTCCTCTTTTCCACATGGTCTTTGAGGGAAATGATACTTGATATCTATATGCTTGGTCTTGGAATGCATGACAGGGTTGTTGGAGTACTGAAATTATTGAAGGGGTTGTCACTTTCATGATAGGGCAATTTCCTTCTTCGATTCCATAGTCCACCAGCTAGCTGCTTCATCCAAAGGATTGTGATATGAACAACTACCGGCGGCAATATACTCGGCCTGCGTGGTTGACCTTTGGCCCGATGCTTGCTTCTTGCTGGGCCCAAGCAACTAGTGCTGTTTCCGAGGGAAATGACAAGTACCACTAGTGCTTTCTGTCAATTGTGCAGAGCTGCAGTAATCTGCATCTGAATAACCTACGCGAGATCGAAATTCGAATCTTTGGAATACCAAAGTCCAAGGTTGAGTGGTTCCCGAGATAAATAGTGGATTATACGCATTGAGCCTGCAATCCAAGTGTGCTTCTCTAGGATCGGCTTGATAGCGTGCACATACACAGACACTAAACATGATACTGAGACCTACTAGCAGGTTAAATAAAGTAATGAGCCAATCATTACCTCGATATAAGGTTTGATCAACCTTCTTACCTTTTAGATCCTTATCTATCTTATTGCCAGGTGGCCATAGGAGTCATCATATGTCTTTTGCATTTTCTAGTCAAACTTCTTTATCAACTCACTTGGTGTATTTGGCTTGGGTGAGGAAAATACCTTCTTCGCTTTGCTTGATTTGAAGCCCGAGGAAGAATGTTAACTCCCCATCATGCTCATCTCAAAATTGCTTTTCATTTGCTTCTCAAAAATGCTTTACAAAGCAAATCATTAGTAGAACTAAAATGATATCATCAACATATATTTGAATAAGTAAGGAGTGATCATTGTATTTGACAATAAAAAGAGTTGTATCAATTTTACAGCGTTTAAATCCTTTTTCTAGTAAAAATTTAGATAGAGTCTCATAACATGCCCTTGGAGCTTGCTTAAATCCATACAAAGCCTTAAGGTGTGTAGACATGATTGGGAAATTTGGAGTCTTCAAATCCAAGCGATTAGGAAACATACGCGATCCTCTTGCAGTTCAACTGTGACTGAGGAAAGCATTCTTCACGTCCATTTGATATAACTTGAAATGCTTGAAAGAGGCGTAAGGCTAAGAAGATTTTGATATCTTCCAATCTTGCAACTGGAGCAAAGGTTACGTCGCATTAGTCTATTCCTTCTTCTTGCCTATATCCTTGTGCAACCAAACTTGCTTTATTCCTTGTAATGCTTCCATTCTCGTCCATCTTATTCCTAAACACCCACTTAGTTCCTATCACTCCTTGATCACGAGGTCTAGGCACCAATGTCCGAGTCCTTGCATGCCTTGCAACTGGTTGAGTTCCTCTTGCATAGCAATGACCCAACTGGAATCTTAGAGTGCTTAAATCAGCTCTTTCTTGGGTTGAAATTTGAGATAACAAAGGAAGTATGCTGCGTCGTAGTTTTGCGATCTCCTTGTTTGAACACCGAAAAAGCAGATCACCAATCACATTAGAGAGAGGGTGGCTAGCGACTTCACGAACCTGCGGGGTAAGTGCGGTTGGAGGCGGGTTCTTGAAGATCTTCAGCTAGGAACATCGTTATATCCTTCGGCGAAGTCGCTAGGAAGGTAAGTTGGCAAAGAGGTTAAATATAAGTTTGGAGCCAAAGGGGAATTTTCAACATCTTCTTCCCTTGGAGTTGCATATAGAGTGGGAACTTCAGGTGTGGTTTCAAATATGCGGTTTGAGGAATTTCGAGTTGAGGGTGCTTTGGATTTTGCGGATTGAGGTTCGAGTACGGTTTACTAGAGGATTCACGCTTTGTTCGTTATGCCTCGGCAAAAATCATCGACAACATTGGGAGCCAAATGTGGCTCAAAGGAGAGAATAACCATCAAAATACTAACATGGACAGACTCAACTATCTTTAAACTAGTTTTGTTAAAAACACGAAAAGCTTTTGAATGTTTAGCATACTGAACAAAAATACCTTCATCGGCCTTGGCTCAGGAATTTACCTCTATTTTCTCTTCCATTGTAGAGGATACAAAGCATTTGCGACCAAAGATCTTGAAAGAATGCAATTTTGGGGGTTCTTCCTCTCCATAGCTCATATGGAGTCTTGTTATAGGTCTTGTTGATGAGGAGCGGTTACGAGTGAAGCATGCTATATTGATTGCTTCATTTCTGAAATGCGAGGAAGCTTCGCTTCAGAAATCGTATCTTTCTAGCCTCAATCAATGTCCTAATTTCTTCCTTTCCACAACCCCATTTTGATGTGGAACACGGTGTCAAGAAATTGTGATCAATCCCATGGTCATCCCACAGCCACTAAGCAACACCGTTGTTCTTAAATTCAGATTAAAATTATCTACATTCGAACACTGCGATGTCGTCTTCTTTTTGAGTTTGGAGCCGCCTAAAGAGGGAGGTTAAGATGTCATAGCAATTGTCCTTAGAAATCATCATCTCAACCCATGTATATCTTGAATAATCATCCACCACCACTAAAGTGTATCTACTTCCTCCAATCCTGGCAGTGGTAACGGGTCCAAACAAATCTATGTGTGAGCCGATTGTAAACATCTTGAGATTGAGGAGCGATCTTTTACGAGTGTTGCCAAAGCATTGACGCGATTTGCTTACCAAGTTGGCATGCGCTACATTTCTACGGATGGTGGTCGGCCACTTTGGGTAAACCACGAGCGAGGTTTTCCCTTCCAATCTTTGCTAGATACTTGAAGTTC